>CAUYLG010025326.1:0-95202 GCA_963573385.1 Cacajao melanocephalus
ATAATATATATATTGTGTATATATGCACATATATAATACATAATATATAATATATACATAATATATACTATAATATATACTATAATATATACTATATTGTGTATATATATATACATAATAATAGTATATATACATAATATATATATATATACATAATAATAGTATATATACATAATATATATATAATTATATACTATATCTAAATATATACATATAGTTTTATAACTTCAAAATTAAATTGCAAATGAAGCATTGATACAATGAATATTGCCCTCAGAAGCCTAAGACTTCTATTTTATTTCTTTTTAGCCTCGTGCTCTGGATTCCCGTTGAGATCTTATCATTTAAGCTAAATTTTAATGTATAAATACTGTTCACTCATTCAACAAATATTTACTGAGTGATAAGTCAGTGCCAGGCATTGTGCTAAGTCCTAAGTATGCAGTGGTGAGCAAAACACACAGGGTCCCTGTTCCCATGAAACCTACAGTTATGTGGGATAGATATTAATAAAATGACATAAAATACAAACCACAAACTGTTTAAAAGGAAATGGGCAGCCTCTATAAAGGCATGTGTTCATGGATCCAGTATTGTCCAGGAATTGCTAAATAAAACCTCATGTTATGCTATTAAAATTTTACCAAAGATTACACACATTGCCTGCCATTTCCCTGAATAATCAGCAAGGTAAATGATTTTCAGTCACAGCTGAATCAAAGTTTTGTTTTGAATGTGGTGCAGAATTTCTAATCACCACAAGACCATCACATTAATAAAATTCCAGTGCATAGCATGTATCCCACACACCTACATACGATATGGATAGGATGCCCTTTTTTTAACATATTCTATTTAATGGCACAGGCGGGTTGTATAGGCATAAAGAAAAAGAGACTTATTTGTTATATAATACTAAGTAAATTTAGATGTTAAGTGTAATATTGTAAAATTTCTTTAATTCGCCAAGTTGGTGCTGATAGGTGGAAGGATGGATGTGCTGGTATTTACAGGACAGATCACTTAGTTCTAGTACTTAAGCATAATGTTCAATATATGTGCAAAACTGATGAAGGTTGAGTACCTTAGAAGAGAGTATCTGCCAAACGTGATTGTCACTGAAAGTGTTTCTAGTTTTGTTCTTAAAACCTTGCCAAGGGAACAATATAAACAAGGGAATGGAGGCATAAATGTGATAGTATGCTTGGGGAATGACAAGCACAACAAAATACAGAGAAAAGTAGAATGAGTTGGAAAAAGATTGATTATACCCACGTAATGCATTGAAGGATGTCTGGTGTTGGAGCAAAGGGAGAGGCCCCCTTCTGCCCTCTGAAAGTTTGCTAAAACAAACAAACAGTAGATAGATTAACAAAAGGAAAGGTGCAAGTTTATTGTGCATAAGCAGAGGAGCCACACAAAATGTGAGTGCATTAGTCTGTTCTTATGCTACTAATAAAGACATACATGTGACTGGGTAATTTATGAAGAAAAAGATGTTTAATGGACTCACAGTTCCACATAACTGGGGAGGCCTCACGATCATGGTGGAGAGCAAAGGAGGAGCAAAGTCATGTCTTACATGGTGGCAGGCAAGATAGCTTGTATATGGGAACTCCTCTTTATAAAACCATCAGCTCTCATAAGACTTACTCATTATCGTGAGAACAGCATGAGAAAGACCTGCCCCATGGACCCTCCAACCGGGTCCCTTCCACAATATGTGGGACTTATAGGAGCTACAATTCAAGATCAGATTTGGGTAGGTACACAGATAAACCATATCATCCCATCCCTGGCCTCTCCCAAATTTCATGTCCTCACATTTCAAAACCGATCATGCCTTCCCAACAGTCCCTCAAAGTCTTAATTCGTTTCAACATTAACTCGAAGGCCTACAGTCCAAAGTCTCATCTGAGACAAGGCAAGTCCCTTCTGCCTATGAGGCTGTAAAATCAAAAGCAAGTTAGTTATTTCCTAGGTACAATGGGGGTATGGGCACTGGGTAAATACATTTGCTTCAGATGGGAGAAGTTGGCCAAAATGAAGGGGTTAAAGGCCCCATGCAAGTCTGAAATGCAGCAGGACTGTCAGATCTTAAAGCTCCAAAATGATCTCCTTGACTTTATGTCTCACATTCAGGTCATGCTGATGTAAGGGGTTGGTTCCCATCATCATGGGCAGCTCCCCCTTGTGGCTTTGCCAGATACAGCCCCTCTTCTAGCTGCTTTCATGGGCTGCCATTGAGTGTCTGTGGCTTTTCCAGGTGCATGATCCAAGCTGTCAGTAGATCTACCCCCTGGGGTCTGGAGAATGGCGGCCCTCTTCTCGCAGCTCCACTAGGCAGTGCCCCAGTGGGGACTCTGTGTGGGGGCTTTCATGTTCCTTTAGCAGAGGTTCTCCATGAGGACTCCAACCCTGCAGCACACCTCTGCCTGGGCATCCAGGCATTTTCGTACATCCTCTGAAATGTAGGCAGAAGTTCAGAAGTTCCTAAACCTTAATTCTGGACTTCTGTGCACCTGCAGGCCCAGCACCACATGTAAGCCATCAAGGCTTGAGGCTTGCACCCCTGAAGCAATGGCCTGAGCTCTACATTGGCTCCTTTTAGCCATAGTAAGATGCAGGCCACCAAGTCCCGAGACTGCACAAAGCATCAAGGCCATGGATCAGGCCCATGAAACCATTTTTTTTCTCTTAGGCCTCCAGGTTTGTGATGGGAGGGGCTGCTGTGAAGACCTCTGACACGCACTGGAGACATTTTCCCCATTGTATTGGTGATTAACATTTGGATCCTCATTACTTATGCCAACTTCTGCAGCTGACTTGAATTCCTCCTCAGAAAATGGGTTTTTCTTTTCTATCACATTGTCAGCCTGCAAATTTCTGAACTTTTATGCTCTGCGTCTTTTCTAAATATAAGTTCCACTTCCAAACCATATCTTTGTGAATACATAAAACTGAATGCTTTTAACAGTACCCAGGTCACCTCTTGAACACTTTGCTGCTTAGAAATTTCTTCCACCAGGTGTCCTAAATCATCTCTCTCAAGTTCAAAGTTCTACAAGTCTCTAGGGCAAGGGCAAAATGCCACTGGTCCCTTTGCTAAAACATAGAAAGCGTCACCTTTATTCTACTTCCAAACAAGTTCCTTATCTCCATCTGAGATGAGCAGCATTTGGTCAAAGCCATTCAACAAATCTCTAGGCAGTTCCAAACTTTCCCATATCTTCCTGTTTTCTTCTGAGACTTCCAAACTGTTTCAACTTCTTCCTGTCTATTATCAATTTCCAAAGTTGCTACCACATTTTCAGGTATCTTTACAGCAGCCACCCACTCTCCTAGTACCCATTTACTGTGTTATTCTGCTCTCACACTGCTAATAAAGACATACCCAAGACTGGGTGATTATAAAGGAAAGAGGTTTAATTGACTCACACTTCCACATGACTGGGGAGGCCTCACAATCATGGTGGAAGGCAAAGGAGCAGCAAAGGCACATCTTACATGGTGACAGGGAAGAGAGCTTGTATAGGGGAGCTCCTCTTCATAAAATCATCAGATCTCATGAGACTTACTATCATGAGGATAGCATGGGAAAGACCCACTCCCATGATTCAGTTGCCTACCACCAGATCCCTCCCATGACATGTGGGAATTATGGGAGCTACAAGTCAAGATGATATTTGAGTGCAAACACAGCCAAACCATATCAATGACACTCAAAGAAAAGCCAGAGGGCTGAAGCTTAAATAGCACCCTCTTCATTAAGGGAAAGAAATATAGAATAATGCAGCCAATTTTGAGCGGTAGTAAATTATGTTCAAGGGAAGTGAACAGGCTCAAAGAATAAACAAAATAGTTTGTAAGTAATTGTTTTTGGAAACTGAATGGGACTGAAAAGTTACAGAAATGTTAGGGGTAGAACTGCACTGTCGACCACAGCTGTCTCTTTATACATGTAAGGACTCTTAAAAAAATCTCTCACAGCTGTCTTCAGAATAGATTATGTCTGTCTGGGCATGGCAATGACTTTTAGCCTTATCTCTTCTCCTTTGGTAGTTAACCTTTCCTGGCTACTTAATGAGATTCCTAGGGAAGGAGCTTTAAGACAATTGTTTATCCTCAGTCAAATAAGGTAAGTTCCTGAGGAAGCATTTTGCCGTGCTTGCGGGTGGTGGGGAGAAGCAAAAGAAAGTTGGGAAGTCCTTGATTCTCGGACAACCTCTAAGGTCTTTCAACTTTTTAAAATTCAAAAGTGCTCAGTGTGCCAAAGCACCATACTTTGAGGTGTTGTTCTCTGAGCCCCAACATTGGCTATGAATTGGTAGGGACTGGGGAAGCCACTGAAATGTATATGTGAGTGTGTGTGTCAGAGAAAATATCTGTTATTTGGTAAGATTACTCTGAAAACCCTGAGAAGATGGACTGAAAAGAGGAGAGCTATGGATTGCAAAACTTGTTGAAATAGATCATAGCAATCTGAGAAGGGGTGATACTCAAGAATTTTAAAAATATCACCTTTGATTAAAGACAATCTGTTTCTTTTTTCACTCTTGGAAAAAGTTCAACAATTAATGAATTTAATGAATCTGATAGATTTGAAAGATGCTGATTAAAAATACCTCACCTTTGGATGATTGATCTCTATTTAATAATTTTGGGAGTTTTAGGTGATATTCATAATACTTCAAGCATTATATGTTTTGACTTTTGCTTTTTGACTCCCTCAAAACATTCTGCTTCACAGCTTAAGAATTAATGTCAATACATAAATTCCCATCTTTGTCAGTTGCTACAGAGCCCTGCACATTTCTGATGTACACTATTTTAGAAACCTCCTTAATTAAAATGGAAACCCATTGTATTAGTATGTCTGAAGGAGCTAGAGTAATGTGCATTTGAATGTTTGTTTGAATATAGCTTTTAGGCTATTGAAATTTGAGACTGAGGCCAAGCATAGTAGCCTGGGCCCAGTGAAAGACCAAAGCCAGGCACGAATATTTACTGACAGGCAGTTAAGCAAAACAGCCACTCTGCTGTTTGTCTTTTAACTGTCCAGAATATTTGCTTCTTATTAGTCTTTTAGGATGTATGCTTCCTTTGCTGAATCTATTGTTAAACAGAGAACAGATACTATGTTAGCATTGTTTGTTCTTGCTCAGGTTGGTGGAGGGAAAATGTGTTAGATGTAGTTAAAAGAAGTATTACTTTTTTAATTGTGTGAATTTACAAATAGAACAAGAGTTCTAATAAAATAACCTACATTTTCAGTTGTTTTTGGGTGAGGGAAGTTTATATCTTAACACTAGATTGTAAAAAATGGTCTCAAATTTTCTAAAGTCTCCCTCCTGCTTTCTGGAAGTATCTATAGAATTCTAAAAGAAATTATACAGCTAGGTTTTTGTGATATAAAAAACACACTGAATTTTATGTTTCGTGGGCCAGCTAAGGATGATATATTTATCTTTGGTTGTAATTATTGCCTCATAATAATAAGAAATCATATATTGGTGACTATACATTAAGTATCAACAGGTCTACAATTCCTTTTCTTTAACAATATTGCAATTTGTAAATAAAGTAACTGAGACCTGGAGAATTTAAGTAACTTGCCCAATATCAACTAGAATAAAGACACTGATATTCATATTTAAGTCTGTCTTCAAAGATCCTATTTTTTTTTCTAATTCACCCTGCTGCTTCCTCATAGAGATAAATGTCATACTAAATTATTTTTCTTCTTCTGTGAAGGGAAGGAGGATGAGGCATGGAGGAGGTGTGACTCAAAAACATGAAGCAATAGGACCTTACTGTGATAGTAAATGGCAACCAACCTTCCAGTGGCCTGGTAATTTGTGTCTCAAAAAAAAAAAAAAAATCAGTTCTAGTGATAGCAAATTCTTGGCAACTAACGTGAAAAAAGCAAAACACAAAACAATTTAAAGTAGGATTATATTGTTGCTTTTACATGGGAAAATTATACTTTTGCCTCTTTGTTTTACCTAAGTGTTAGTTTCAGACAAAGCAAAACTCCACTTCAGTTTGAGCTGAATGGGTTGTGGGAAGCCTGTAACTTACTGCCTGATGGGGGATGTCATGGTGAGTGACATGAACATGGATGGAGTCAGTGATCCCAAACTTTCCAAAGCTTGGTTTGTATTTCAAGAATGTAGATATCTATCCAAAAGGAAACATGCATTCACTTGCAATTGAGAAAATTTGGGCATTTTAAAAGTCAATATTATTGAATTGTGCAATTGGAGCTACACTGGGGCTCAACAGCCACCAGTTCTCTACTGTTTGGAACTTGTTTTTATCTGAATCCCAAGCTGAGAATGGTTTTCAGCGTAGTAAACAAAAGAAACAAAAAAACCCCAAAAGCACAGAAGAATATGTGAGAAATCTTATTTGGCCCTCGAAGCACAAAATATTCTCTATCTGTCCATTAACAAAAAAAGTTTGCTTATTTATGAACTAAAAAATGGAGGTTAAGATATCTAAACATATACCATTTCTATCTAAAACAGCTTCCCTTAAAGAATGATAGATTAGAGCTTGAACTCTACTTATTGTTGGTGTGAACTAGGGCAGAATACGCAGTGTTCCTGAAGCCTGATTACTCATTCTTAAAACAGGCATAGTATTATCTAAATAATAGTGTAGTTGGGAAGATTCTGTATTTAATGAATGTTTTAAGTATCAAGAGTAGATTGCAAAGTAGCATGTAGAGTATAATCTCATTTTTGTAAAAGTAATTTTTTAATTGCAGTTACATGAAAACTACCTGGAAACATAGCCATTGAATTGTTATCAGTGGCTAATCCTGAAGAGGGAAAATAAAATAAACATGTTCATTTTCTTTTATGTAGTTCTGTATTGAAAACATGTATAAGGCAATACTTTGCTAATGAAAGTGTAGGCTAAAAGCAAATTTATTTTTTTTGGTATAAAATAGGAATACGATAATTGTTGATCTTTCCTTGCTCTTTAAGGAAGGGTGAAAGATTTCAGATGACTAATTCTAATTTGTGGATTAGAATAGCCTTGTGGAAAAGCCTTAATTGTAAACCTGGGATATGAGAGCTTATATTCTTTAAGAGAATACATATCTAGTCTTTTCAAAATGTATAGTTTGACAATTTATGGCAATTTCTGAAAGGGAAATTGGCCTCAATACTTCATTTCAGGTGTCAGCCTCTAACTGTGTGGCAGGATGTGGTACCCGCACAATGGGATGCCATTTTCTTCATGTCTCACTTGGGGAAATTCATCCACTTACGTCTCCTTCTGGAATCTCTTTTGTCCCTGAAGTCAAATTCATGAATAGCTCAGCTTAATCTCAGTGGACCCAACACTTCTGTTATTGTAGAATGTTACTGTGATTGAAATTAATTCTGTAGTTCATAAGAAATAATTCGCCATTTTATCCTTCTATTACAGGTGAACTAGGGCTACAGCAGTTCTTTACAAATTCAGAACTCCCTGAGGCTGGTAGGAATGACAGTGGATTTTGTTCCTCTGTGGTAAACCTTCATCTGGATAGATATTAGAACTTGAAATAGCCCAATATCAATGTATGTGGAGGCAACATATCCATTAGGATTATTTATAAAATTCCATGACCTCTGACAAGTGCTACCTCCACTGCTGAGGTTCTGAGAATTTCAGAATACCCTCATGAAAATATCAAAAAATAACTGCAACATCCTCTAGGGCCCATGAGCAATAGAATGCTAGGTAAGGCCTCTTTAACAAGTTTTCATCAAGACTAATGACAACCCTTGTGCTCTGTAACCATTATGCTGTTTGTTCCTGGCACCCTACGTTGGCCCTGTATATCATTTCCCACCTCTTCAGCTTCCTTTCACATCGGAGATTCTTACTTGATCCCACACTCTAACTTCCTTCAGAGTGGGTCGTCCATTTGTACCACTGCCGTGCCTGGCATTCTCTCCACTGGCCCCAGGATCACCATTTTCATCTATCATTTTAACCTGCTTGGAAAATATTTTCCTTTTTTGAGCAGCTCATTTCACAGGATCTATGAGCTATTAATAATGCAGTTGGTTTAAGTTTATTACTCAGATTTTTCAAATAGAATTGTTTCTGTAGAGTGGCTCTCACCTGTCGAAGATACATAAGCAGCCGAAGAGAGAATAGGGAAAGAAGTTTGTTTTAACTTCAAGTATAATTTTACCTTTCGTCTGGCTCAGAGCCCTGCTAAGGCTTGGTGAGTGTCATTCCTTACCTCTCAATTGCTGCCCTTCTAGGTGCTGCGTTGACTCTCTGAACCTGGCTGATGCTGCTGGCTCCCTTTCTCAGTCAGGCTATTAGTCCTGTCTCCATTTGATTTATAATTGTGAGTAGGACTTGGGACCTTCCCATAAGAACTTCATTTCTTAGGAACACTTTAGGAGTTATCTAGTTGACAGATTACATTTCTTTCAGGATTCTGTAATTTAAAATAAAAAAAGCCTTTAAAAGTGTTTTATTTTAGAATAGTTTTAGATTTACTAAAAGTTGCAAAAGATAGTACAGAATTCAGTTACACTTCTCAATCAGTTTTCTCTATTGTTAAAATTTCATATTGCTATAGTACCTTTGTCACA
The DNA here is from genome assembly GCA_963573385.1 of Cacajao melanocephalus. NCBI lineage: Eukaryota > Metazoa > Chordata > Mammalia > Primates > Pitheciidae > Cacajao > Cacajao melanocephalus. The sequence continues at coordinate 8,613 of CAUYLG010025326.1, forward strand.
GGTAAGAAACCAGTTTGGTACATTACTATTCACTAAACTCAATGCTTTATTCAGATTTTGCTATTTCTATGCTTCTTTTGTTCATTTATTTATTCTCAGAGACAGGGTCTTGTTCTGTTACTCAGGCTGGAGTGGAGTGGTGAGGTCGGTTCTTTGCAACCTCTTCCTCCGGGGCAAAAGTGATCCTCCCACCTCAGGCAGTCAAGTAGCTGGGACTACAGGTGTATGCCATCATACTTGGCTAAATTTTTGTCAAGATGGGGGTCTCTGTATTTTTCCCAGTCTGGTGTTGAACTCCTGGGCTCAAGTGATCCTCTTCCCTTGGTTTTCCAAAGTGCTGAGATTACAGACATGAACCACCAGACCCAGACTCTGATTACAGATGATGTGGGAGACATTTTTGCCAAGAGCATAAAGGATGTATGGGAGAGTTTTATCTGTTATATTAGATTCAGCTCTGCTCCTTTTAAAATAACCTGTGACAATTAGTTCTTGATTGACAATTACATTATTTTTTAGGTGTACCATGATAGAATGACTTGAAAGGGCTACCATCAAAAGCAAAATTCTGTTTTCATATAGAAGCTCTGCATTTTTGGATCACCAAAATAAGAGGACAGATTAAGGTAACCCAAGTCTTGCATCTTTTGCTGAAACCTTTGCTGAGACAAAGTGGGCTTGGGCAACAACTCCTAGTATTCTGCCTCCCCTGGCACTGTACAGGAAGGTTTCTGACTTCAGGCAAATCTAGAGTGACTAGGAAAGCAGTAGGAATTTACGTGAGACTTATAAATAAGAGATAAATCAAAAATCATTTTGGATGCAGCAGAATAAAGTGAAACAAGGATCAGTTAAAAAATATATAAAACTATTAAAATCCCCAAGGAAGTTTCGGTTGGTCATTAAAGAAATATTCTTGTATATATTCTGTACCTTCTTCAAATAAAAAAAAAAATCTCTATAGATGTTCTGAACATGCTGTGTGTGTATGTGTATGTGTGTGTGTGTGTGTGTGTCTGAGTCTAAGTGTGTCTGAGCTGGCAGGATGACATTCATTAAGCAAATAAATATTGAGTACCTACTTGTGTGCCACTGTGTTAATTACGGGGGATACCAAATAAATAAGACTCTGCTTTTCCCTTCCAGAAGGTTATGGCATGTGTGGTGGTGATCTTACACATAACCTAGCGGTTTTTCTTAATTCCTTATCTTCGTTCAATTTATACTCTATTTTATCTGACATGAAAAAATATGTCTAGTTGTGGGTAATATGAGTCATTAGCTTGTCATTATCTGCTAAAAAGAAAATGCAAACATACATTTAAGTTCTTGCTCTCTGCTGCACATTTACCAGCCATTAGGCACATAGAAATAGTTTAAGGCATACCCTATCCCTTTTCTAGCTTGTCACTAAGGATATTGTCCTAAAAAAGAAAACAGTGATGCAAGGTGGTCTTAGTTCCAAAGAATGTTACAGATCTAAATTTTTCAGCAGATTAAAAGAGCAGACAATCATTTCTGCTAGAACCGGCAGGCAAGGCTTTATGGAGGTAAGCCTCAGACTATGCTGAGAAATAAAGGTCTACCTGTGTACAAGATTTTTAAGGATTGAACTACACCAGCCAAGTTTATAAAATGCCCTTTCTCCTTTTTCTTCAGTGTTGCTCATTTTCTTTCATTTCTTGCCTTCTTTATGTCATGATAACTGCATTATAGTGAACCATTATTCATTTCTCATTAGTTGCATTAGGATAAGGGTTAAGATGGATTAAGATGGGCACCAGCAGCCATGCCACCTTGAGAGTAATTAAGTGTAACACAGCAAGTATAAAAATTACCCTGCTTGCTTCAAGTCTCTGAGCTTTGATTCAGGCCTTGAACTTGCCCCATATCAGTGATTAACTAACTAATCATCTGGATATTGTGCCACAAGATGTACTTTTGGCCTGGTGTCCTAGTTTATGGTGGAAATTTACACTCATTCTCCACTTTTTCTTGATGTCCTCAAATGTTGTTTTACCTGGAAGATATAATTGGGAGAATTTATGTCGTAATTCTATAATAATATTCCAAGTTTAATTTTCTAATAGCCTTTGTCACATGCATTTTTATTTTAAAAATATGAATGTTGCATGAATTATGCTATAGTCATACAAGTGTACACACACATTCATATGTATGTATATATATAAATTTTATACCCCACAAAGAGGTGAATTCTTTAAAGGAAATGAAAATAAAAATTTCATAGGGTGTAGGGCAGAGCAAACGCTCATCACAGACTCATCTGACAAGTCTCTTTCAAGGGCCTGTCTACAGATTGAAGATTCACTCTTTGCTCAATTTGCATCCTTGGCCCAATAAATGTTTTATGACCTCCCTCTATGAGCACTCACAGCCAGAAGGAGGTAATGCAAAATTGATCTGTATATTAAAACTGCTGAGCCAAGCGGGCTTGCTCCTGGTATTACACTGATTATGTGTATGTGATTCAACAGGCCCTATTGAAACACCATAGTATTTGAAAAAGACACCCATCAGCTGCATTTTTTATACACACAGTTTTCTTCTTTTCCTCCTCCCTTTAACCCTGTGGGCCAACTCCCATATTCACATCTTTAACTCCCATTTGGACTCATGAATAACAATACATGCTTTCAGGAGAAAAGATGCTTCACTATTATGCTCAGCAGTCTATTATTTCTAGAATACAGTGAGGGATATGGAACTTGAAATCAAATACACAGTGGTTGGAATCCCAGATTCACCATTTATTTGCTACATGGATTCGGGCAAATTATTCTCTCTCTCTGGGCCTCACATTGCTATTTGAAAGTGTGGATAATGGCATTCACCTGCCTGACTTGTTACAATATAACTGATATGGCCAGGCTTTCACTGTCATTGAATATAAAATGAGACCCATATTCTTTAATACTCATGTTATGATGGTGCGAATTAATACTGGCGTGATTTCCTTAAATTGTGCCCCAATTATTTCTGGAAATGACACTACATTATCTCTTACGTGCATTAAGAACAGACTCATTTAGTTTCTTCATTCTGTTCTCTTTTAACAATCTCCCAAAGTATTTTATGTAGCAACTATTTTTATTGAATACCTAATTCGTGCCAATATCTTTTCTGGCTACGTGGCTTGTATAATAAATAGGGTAGACAAGGTCCCTGTTTTCATGAAGCTTATAGATGGTGGCAAACAGGAGAGTGGTAGTTGAGTAAAACAGATAAATAATTATACAAAAGGACAAATACTCTGAAGAAAATAAAACCACAATCCTGTAGAAATTGGCAACATTAGAGATAGCAGACTGGAAAGTGTTCTCTGAGGAGGTGACATTTGGGTTAATATCTAGGTGGTAGAGATGAACCCACTAAGTGAAGATGTGAGGTAGATGAAGAACACTCCAAATTGAAGGAGCAACAAGTGCAAAATTCTGAGAAAGATTTACTAAGTTAGAGGAACTGAGGAAAGGAGAGTATAGCTGAAATATAGTGAGAAAGGGATAAGGTGTACAAGCGTAGTCTGAGAGTTGTGCAAGGACCTTATCATGTATGGCCTTGTAGTGCTTCAAGGGACAGTCAGACTGGAAGATGTTGACATGTTTTAAGCAGGTAAGCCACATGATTTTTTTTTAATGAGATAATGAATATATGATTTTCCAAAATTCAGAAAAAAAAAGTGTTTCAGAAAGTCCATAGTGTTTGACTATGTAACACACTGCTGAGCTGTGAAGCAAAAAGAGAGAAGAGACTGTAAATTTGGCAACATGGAGATTATCGAGAGGGTCCCGATAAGAGCTGTTTCATTAGAGTCTAGAGGGTGAAAACTCAGTTGAAATGAGTTGAAGATAGGATAGGTGTTGCAGAAGAGGATATAGACAACGTTTTTTAGATATTTGGCTGTTGAGGAAAATAAAGAAAAAACTCTCTTTAAAAGAATATGATAGGTCCAGTAAAATTTGTTTTTTAATGGCAGATACTAGAGCCTGTATATTTGTCAATGTTACTAACCGTTGCAGAAGAATACATTTATGATGCAAAGGAGAAAGGAATTCGTTGTCAAAGTGAAATCTTTAAGAGGGTATGAGACAATGTCTCTAGAACACAGGTGCTTTGCCTGGCATTTGATGAAAAAGGGACTAATATCCTATTGTAGCAGAAAAGAAAGCAGAGCATCTTTTGGGAAATTAAAGACAATTTCATCTGATTATTTCTGCTGTCTAAATGGAGTATAAGGTAAGGTTATTATGTAAGAGGAAACAAAGAAAAAGAGGTTTTGAGGGGTTATGGAGAGAAGAGAAAATGTGAAAGTCACTGAGGGCAGAGGGAATTTGAACTTATAAGAAAATATACCAGTCTTTCCAAGCTAGTATGTTTTGCAAAGAAAATGAATTTAAAGTGAGACCTGCCAGTAAGGTGGGAGGCCTCTGCCTGTATTGCTACAAGACCTCCTGAAAACACTGCTCATTACCAAAGGCTCTGCTGATGATTGCTACTACTCCTCCTGCTCAGTTTATGAGAGGGACTATACCGTTTGCTACTTCATTCCAAGAATAAAACAAGCGCTTTATTAAGCCACCCATGGAGCAAGAACAGGCTGCACCTTTAAACCAAATTTACCAGTGCTTTAGATATGGTGGAAGAAAATAATGCTGATGAAAATATTTAAAAATTCTTTGATATAACTATTCTTGGAGTTTATTGGAGTGTTTTTTTTCAAGCCTGTAAATCAACTGGATATCATATGGTAGCAAGGGCCAGTTTACTTCCCCAGAGAATGCCCTTGAAAGTGACTGCTCTATGTCCAAGCACCAAGTACTCTAAGGATCCATGGATGAAGTTACTCCATTCTCCTCCATGTGTACGATTTGTCATCTAACTCCCAATTTTCTGTCTCCAGGATCTTCCTCCTTGCAAGTTAACTCATAGTAGTAATTTGCTTTTCATTGGTTTGGTTTTATTTCTAACATACTTCTATTGTGGTAAAATACATATAACCTAAAATTTACCATCTTTACCATTTTTTGCATACTGTCCAGTGGAATTAAACACATTAATAATGTACAAATATCATCTTCATTCATATCCATGATTCTTTTCATGTTGTAAAGCTAGACCTATATTCATTAAACAATAACATCCCATTTTCTATTCCTCCATTCCCTGGCAACAACTGTTATCTTCTGTCTCTGTCATTTTGATTGCTGTCAGTGTCTAATATAAGCAAAATTATACTGTGTTTTTGTTTTGTGACCAGCTTATTTTGCTTAGCATAATGTCCTCAAGGTTCATCCATATTGTAGCATACGTAAGCATTTTCAATCTATTTGGGTGTTTGGATCTAAAATGAACCTCTTGCAGACAGTATACAGTTGGATCATGTTATTTTATCCATTCTAATCTCTGTCTTTTGATTGGAAAATTAAACTCCTTTGTATTTAGAGTAATTACTGATAAGGAATTTATTTCTTTCATTTTGCTATTGTTTTTTATATCACTTACTGCTTTTTAATCCTTCACTTCCTGCATTACTTTTTTTTAGTGTTTAGTTGATTGTTAGTGGTGAAATGTTTAAATTTCTTTCTCATTTCCTTTGATGTATGTTCTTTATGTATTTTCTCTGTGGTTATCATGAGGAGTACACGTAATCTTCTAAAGTTATTATACTGTAATTTGAATTTATAACAGATTAACTTCAATAACATAACAACTCTGTTTTTATGAGTTTTTCCCTATTCCATTTGGTTGTTCATGTAAAAAGATTATGTCCCTGTACATTATGTACCCTAAAATATGATCTAGTTCTTGTAAATGCATTAATTTCTTAAATTATGAAGAAAACAAAATGTGGAATAACAAACCATTGTTATAATGATACTAGTTTTAAGAGTAATAATTAGTTTAAAAAATGTATCACTCCCCTAAATAATGAGAAAGTAAAAGTGAATTATAAACCATGGTTAAAACAATACTGGCTTTTATTATTTTCCATGTACTTTCTTTTATTTAGATTTTTATTTATTCATATGATTTTGACTTACATTCTAGTATTCTCTCATTTCACCAAGCAAGGTTTCTTAAGCATTTCTTGCAGGACAGGTCTAGTGGTAACAGATTGTCTCAGATTTTGTTGATCTGGGAATGTCTTGCTTTTTGAAGGACAATTTTTGCTAGATGTAGCAAAGACACTATGTCTATATTGGCTCATTGCCTTCTGGCTTTCAAAGTTTTTGATGACAAATCTACTGATAATTTTATTGAGAATCCCTTGTATGTGATGAATAATTTCACTTGCTGCTTTCAATATTACTTCTTTGTCTCTGGCTATCTCAAGTGTGATTATAACTTGTCTCATTGTGGAACTCCTGCAGTTCATCTTACTTAAATTTGTTGAGTTTCTTGTATGTTTATATTCGTGTCTTTCATAAAATTTGATGTTTTCAAGTTTCAGGCACTTTTCTCATTTTTCTCCTTCTGGTACTTTCTCATTTTTCTCCTTCTGGGAATTCCACAATGCATATGTTGGTCAGCTTGATTGACTCCCACAATCTCTTAGACTCTTCAGTCTCTAAAATTCTTTTTTTTTTTTTTGGTCTGTTTTTCATACACAATAATTTCCATTGTTCTATCTTCAAGTTTGTCAATTCTTTCTTAAGCCTGCTCAAAGCTGTCTTTGAAACCCTCAAGTGAAATTTTTATTTCAGTTATTGTATTTTTAGGCTTCAGAATTTCTTAAAGATTTAATTTTAGAGTTTATATATACTTCCTGATATCTCTGTTTTGTTGATACACTGTTTTCTTGACTTTATTCACCTCTTTCTTTAGTTTTTGAGGATATTTAAGACAGTTGTTTTAAAGTCTTTGTCTAGTAGATCTTCTATCAGACCTACTAGAGCATCAGGGACAGTTTCTACTGAATTATTTATTTTATTCTTTGAATAGGCCATATTTTCCTGTGTAGTTTTCTGCCCTGTCATTTTTTGTAAAAACCTGGACATATGAGTGGTAATGTAATAACTCTAGAAATCAGATTTCCTCTCTTCCCAAGGTTTGCTGAGTTTCATTTGTTTGTTTGTTTGTTTTCCAAATTGTTGTATGTTGTCTCTGTGCCAAGAGACAAGTTAAGGAGAAAATTAAAGATCTTCTGAGGTCTCTACTGAGCCTGCATTTTTCCCTGGCATGCACTGTCACTTTTAAATTTTCCTCAAATGTGCCATTGGTTTTGAAATGCCCTTGTGTTTAGTATATGGATTCCAAAAGGGAAAAAAAGAAAAAGACGAAGGGGAGCAGAAAAGGGACCAATATTTTAAATCTCCTGGAATTTACTTCAACCAGAAGTTGGAGGGAGGGGAAGCACTTAAAACAGTAGAAAGAGTAGCAGTACCTACCTATTTGTCTCCACCTCTGTGATCAAAAGTGCCAATCAGTGATTGGAGTTCTCTGACATTTGGAGGAAAAGGTGCTTTGTGCCTGGTCTGGCTCCCCTGGGTCATATGCATGCTGCTCTAGGAACACATGCGCAGCTGCCTGCCACAGGGCTGAGGGATGAGGGATTAGTAATAGCTGATAAGCTAAGAGCTAAAAATGGACTGAATTTAACCACAATTTATCATCCTAGCTTTCTCATGGATGTTTCGAGCCTTCAGTTGATTCCAGAATTTCAAATCATTACATCAGACAACTTCTGCCAGTGCCTTTATTGCCTTGGTGAAGAAATAGGTTCCTGGTGCTTCCCACTCTCCCATCTTTTCAAAATTCCCTCACCAGTTCACCTTTGAAGAAAGTTGATCTTAAGCAACATGAATGTAGTCATGCTCAGTGGTCTGATTGAGATAATAATATTCAGTAAATGTTGGATTATTCTCTCTAAATAACATAATGATAGTGCATCAATGTCCCAGTCTGATTGTATCCGTTTTTTTTTTTTTTTTTTTTGAGATAGAGTCTTGCTCTGTCACCAGACTGGAGTGCAGTGGTGCAATCTCGGCTCACTGCAACCTCCGCCTCCCAGGTTCAAGTGATTCTCCTACCTCAGCCTCCCAAGTAACTGGGAGTACAGGGATTGTATACTTTTATGTCACTCCAGTACCTTAAGGTGAAAAATATCTCTGTACATTCTCTCTGTAGATCTCACTATCACAATTCTTTACACACCATCTCAGTTGCTTAAGAACACAAACAATTTCAAATTTCAATGAGCAACAATATTTTCTTAAGCTACTCTCAGTCCAGGAATACAGTTTGCAGAAATACAGTTTTTATGCAGGGCAATTTACATTGCCAAATTGAAATCATGACAGTGAATATTTTACATTTTTTTTTGCACAAAAATATGTGTCTTGGCTTTCTATTTGTAGAATTATGGCTTATTCAAGATGTTTCTCCAATGACAACAACAAAAGGGAATTGAGAGCTCTCCTTCCAATGATAGATAGTCACTGTAACTTTAAATGGCAGTTCTCATAGGTTTCCAAAAAAAAAAACCTTAAAGTTCAGTTGCAATCTAAGGACTTTGCAAAATAATTTTAAATATCACATATATAATGCGCTTGGAACATGACTGAAATAAAATAGAAGTTCTAGCTTAGAATATTTTAAATTAGATCCCAAAAAGATATAGACTTTTGTTATAAGTGAATCTTATAGTGTTATTATACCTAGATCATAGTTAGATACCTAGGGAACATGTATACTTCCTAACTATATTATTTTCAAAATATAAAAATAAATTATTATAACGTATATTACTATTAGGTAATACAAGGGCCTAAATTGGCATTATGGACTGCATTTCTGCCTCTCTATTGGCTTATTTTCTGAAGGCTGTTACCTCAATATATTAAAAATTGACATTTGGTACAAGAAGGATTCATCTCAAAAATTTTCCAATAATTTATACAATTGATTTAATTTGAATTTCACAATTTATTCAAATTAATTCATTGTAATAGTAAGTTTTCGTGACACTGCTTTATTAAAAATAAGAAATAATTGTGGTTATAATAATAATATAAATGTGGTTTACCACAGTTATTATTCAAACATAAACATTTAGTAAAATATTTACAGTGGTGGGAGTAAAGTTACAGTAGGAGCAAGGAAAGAGATTAAGAAACGGAGAAAAATGCATTTGCAGTATATGGCAGTGGGAAAATAAAGTATATGATATGGTCATGTGTGTTGATAACTATAATCCGAAAAAAAAGGAAGATCCCTTAATGATTGGAAACAAGATGAAATTGCAAATAATACACCAAAGCTCAGGGATGCCTGATAGAGAATGCTAACCATAAAATGGAAAGTGTTGGCCTGCTTTAAGAAACATCAATCTTTTTGATATTCATACATTAATTTAGTCATTCATTTACTCATTTGTCTATCCATTTTTAAATCATAGTTAGATAAGATCACTGAGGAAAACTTGTCAAAATTTTGAAAAAAAGTGGTAAAAAAACTATCTGGTTTTATGTCTTTACTTTTAGAATCAGCTCCATATGTGAATCGTAATCACAATTAATTCTACCACCTCAAAAAAAAATTTTTGTCCTTCACAACAAAAATGTATGTTACCTCTTTTCTACTTGACATATAGCTAGTGTGAATTGAGATGTGCTAAATGTAAAACACACACAGGATTTTGAAGTCTTCATAATAAAAATAATGTGAAATATTAACATTTATGTTGATTGTATTTTGAAATGGTATTATTCTGGATATATTTCATTGAATAAAATGTATTATTAAAACGAATTTTACTAGTTTCTCCTGCTTTCTTTTACTGTGGTTACTAGCAATTTAAACTTTCAAATGCAATAAAATACACACAAAACCAGTGGAATAGAGTAGATAGCCCAGAAGCAAACACATGCATATATGGTTAACTGATCTACAGCCAGAGTGCCAAGAATACACACTGGGAAAATATACCCTTTCATTAAATGATATTGGGAAAATTGGATACCTGCGTGCAAAAGAATAATGTTGGATGATTATCTCACACCACACATATAAATTGATTCAAAGTGGAATAAAAAATTTAAATATAATACCTGAAACTATAAAAATCCTAGAAGAAAACACAAAGAAAAGATTCCAGAAATTGGCCTTGGCAATAATTTTTTGAATATGTTACTAAAAGCATGGGCAATAAAAGCATAAATAGACAAGTGGGATTATATCAAAATAAAAAGCTACTGAGCAGCCAAGGAAACAACAAAATGAAAGGCAAAGTAGGCCAGGCATGGTGGCTTATGCGTGTAATCTCAGTAATTTGGAAGGCCGAAGTGGGTTGGTTGCTTGAGACGAGCCCAAGCGTTTTAGACCAGCCTGGGTTAATTCATGAGACCTCATAACTAATAAAAAAAAAAAAAAAAAAAAAAAAAAAAAGTTAGCCAGGCGTGGTAGTGCATGCCTGTAGTCCCAGCTACTTAGGATCCTCCCCACTTGAGCTTGGATTCCTTGAGCCCGGGAGGTCAAGGCTGCAGTGAGCTGTAATCACACTACTGTACCACTGCACTCTAGCCTGGGTGATAGAAAGAGACCCTGTCTCCAAAACAAAACAAAACAAAACAAAACAAAAACCTACATAGTGGAAGAAAATGTTCACAACCAAATATCTCATAAGGGGTTAATATTCAAAGCCTATAAGGAACTCTCACAACTCAATTTAAAAAAAAAAATTTAAAAAATTGAGCAAAGAACCTCTATAAGCATTTCTTCCAGGAAGACGTATAAATAGCCAAGAGGTATATGAAAAGATGCTGAACTTTAACTATTTATCAAGGAAATGCAAATCAAAACCATAATGAGACATCACCTCACACCTGTTAGTGTGGCTTTTGTTACAAACAAAACTCAAAGTATAACAAATGTTTGACAACGATACACAGAAAAGAGGACCCTATTACCTATTGGTGGGAAATTAAATTAGTGCAGCTACCATGAAAAGCAGTGTAGGGGTGACCCTAAAAACTAACAATAAAACTGCCATATGATCCAGCAATCCTACTTCTGGGTATATATCTAAAGAAATTAAAATCAGAACCTTGAAGAGATATGTGCACTCCCATGTTCACGGCAACATTATTCACAATAGACAAGATATGGAAGTAATCTAAATGTCTATTAGTGAATGGATGGAGAAAGAAAATGTGGTACATACACACAATGGACTATTATAAGGACTTAAAAAAGAATGATACCTTGAATTTGTGACAATATCGATGAACCTGAAGGTTCATCATATTATGTTATATTAAGTTCATTCCATCATATTAAATGAAATAAGCCAGACACAGAATGACAAATACTGTGTTATACACTTTTACATGATGAATGTAAAACAGCCAAACTCGTAGAAGTGGAGCATGAACTAGTGGTTGCCAGGAGCTGGGGACTGAAATAATTGGGTAGCTATTAGTTAAAGAATACAAAGTTTCGGTCATTCAAGATAAAAAAATCCTAGAGATCTCTAAAACATATTGCCTATTGTTAATTATACTGTATAGTACTGTTAAACCTTTCCTAAGAGAGTAGATCTTATATTCAGTGTCATCATCATCATCACAAATAAGGCAGGAGAAAATTTTGGAGGTGATACATGGATGTGTGGGATAAATTACAGTGATGGTTTTATGGGTATATACTTGCTTTCAGACTTACCAAGTTGTATACACTAATTCTATCAGCTTTTTGTCTATTTGAAAAATGGAAGCTAATCAAAACTTTTAACTTTCTACTAGAAAAAGTTACAAATGCAGCTCAAATTATATTGCCATTGGATAGAATTGCTTTAGACGCTTCTGCCCCCAAAATATTAATTGTTGGAATTAATATAGGAAATTAAAATACACAGATATTACAGAATTATCTTTAATATTATAATTTATATTTATATTACATAATTTTATATTTAAAATCACTTTCTTTTAATGTGATTACTAGCAATTTTACATTATATTTGTAATGTACAGTTTATACTATATTATAAATATAATATAAAATTCTGACCTAGAATCTTCTTCCTTTTTTTTTTTTAAGTTTTAAGTTCTGGAATACATGTGCAGGACATGCAGGTTTGTTACATAGGTTAAAGTGTGCCATGGTGTTTTGCTGCACCTATCAACCCATCATCTAAGTGTTAAGCCCCACATGACTTATCTGTTCATCCTGATGCTCTCCCCCTCCCCACTGCCAAACAGGCCACAGTGTGTGTTGTTCCCCTCCCTGTGTCCATGTGTTCTCATTTTTCAGCTCCCACTTATAAGTGAGAACATGCATTGTTTGGTTGTCTGTTTCTATATTAGTTTGCTGAGGATAATGGCTTCCAGCTCCATTCATGTCCCTGCAAAGGGTATGATCTCGTTCCTTTTTATGGCTGCATAGTACTCTGTGGTATATATGTACACATTTTCTTTATCCAGTTTATCATTGATGGGCATTTGAGTTGATTCCATGTCCTTGTTATTGTGAATAGTGCTTCAGTGAACATATGTGTGCATGTATCTTTATAATAGAATGATTTATATTTTTTTGGATATATACCCGGTAATGAGATTGCTGGATCGAATGATATTTCTGGTTCTAGGTCTTTACGGAAATGCCACACTATCTTCTACAGTGGTTGAACTAATTTATATTCCCACAAACAACATAAAAGCGTCCCTATTTCTCCGCAGCCTTGATAGCATCTGTTGTTTTCTGACTTTTTGATAATCACCATTCTGACGGGGCATGAGATTGTATCTCATTGTGGTTTTAATTTGCATTTCTCTAATGATTAGTGATGTTGAGCTTTCTTGCAAATGTTTTTTGGCCATACAAAAGTGTCTGTTTGTTTATGTCCTTTGCCCACTTTTTTGTTTTTTTTTTTTCTTGTAAATTTGTTTAAGTGCCTTGTAGATTCTGGATATTAGATCTTTGTCAGAAGGATAGATTGCAAAAAATGTTCTCCCATTCTGTAGTTTGTCTTTTTGTTCTGATGATAGTTTCTTCTGCTGTGCAGAAGCTCTTTAGTTTAATTAAATCCCATTTGTCCATTTTTGCTTTTGTTGTAATTTTGTTTGATGTTTTAATCATGAAATCTTTGCTCAAGCCTATGTCCTGAATTGTATTGCCTAGATTTTCTTCTAGGGTTTTTATAGTTTTGGGTTTTACATCTAAATCTTTAATCCATTTTGAGTTAATTTTTGTATAAAGTATAATGAAGGGTTCCAGTTTCAGTTTTCTGCATATGGCTAGCCAGTTTTCCCAGCACCATTTGTTAAATAGGCAATCCTTTCTCCATTGCTTGTTTTTGTCAGGTTTGTCAAAGATTAGTTGGCTGTAGGTGTGCAGTCATAGAACTGAGTTCTCTATAGAATCTTAATTCTGACAAATTTTCTCACACTTTTTTTCTTGCTGATCTTTCCTACTAAACTGGGCTTATACATTTGAAAAAAAAAAGTAATTCTTACTTTTATTTTATTAGCTACCTCTCTGACATGTTTCAAGGGTTTGAGAATGAACCTCATATATAACACTACATGTGATAGTTCCTGAGGATCTATTGAGAAAACATGATTCTATAGTTGGATCTCTGTTTCCTAGTTACTAAGTTATTTATAGTTTTCCATTTGTTGCCATCCCATGGGCAGTACAATTCTTTCACTGCCTACCTTGTCTCCCTCTATGTTATACTATATGTGTATGTGTACTTTGGATTTTGAGGACTTTCAGAATGTATGATATTTAAGAACAAAAACAAACCTCAGTTTTCAAAAAATAACTCCAAACAAACAAAACCCCCAAATCCACTAGCTTTACTAGAGTGTAAGTTATCAGATAGATACTTTAGGGATTGTGTTGAATATCAGCCAAGAACCCTGTTATGTTTGAAATAAAGCAGTATCTAACACTATTGACATGAATGAAACTGACACTTTGATACAAAAAGGTCACTGACAAGTTTAAATATTAAAGAATAATGAGGTTGTAAATGTCTGAAAAATTGCTTTCACTCATGCACAGTAGGAATTTTCATCAAATGAACTTTTGCAACTATTTATTTGAAACATTATGAAAGTGTAATTGACAGTTGTGTGGGTGGTAATTTTTTGATGTTTTATTTACTTTTTCTATGAATTAAAATCTTCACTTTATTACAAAATTTTCATGAATTTATTTTTTAAAAACATATAAAGTGCAAATCGTATTGCTAACTCAAAAAATGCAAGCTATTAGCCAATCTGCAGGCATAGAAGCATCAAAGTGTCTGTTAAATGTCCAGGAATGTTAAGATTCTTACCCTCAGGTGGGGGTAGAGAAAAAAAAACGATTCTTACCCTCTACTTAAGTATTTTATACAAAATTATAGTTCCAATGTATAATCATTTATGTTTAGACTATCAATATATGTGCATACATGCTTGTAATTGTTTATAAAATAAATGAAAACATATCTCATTATAATCTTTACATATTTTTATATCTGTCAAATTAGAAATTAATGTTGAGGATTCATAAGTAAAATACATGTAAATTTACTATAAAAACTTACATTTACATATGTTTCTGTATTAATGAACAAGTCTTTATAGGATACTCTTTCATCATCATTCCTAGGAAAATTACTCATAATACCTAAGCTTTGAAATAAATATATTTACATTTAGTTTATTTTTTGTTTAGATGAAATTTGAAAGTATTAGCTGAGTTTTCGTTACATGCAAGGTGCTTCTTTTTCTTAATAGAATCACAGATTTTGATGGTTTTATTGTTGTTACATAAAAAATTTCCATATAAAATATTTGGATGTGGTAGGATATCTACTTACTCTCAGAAAGTTCAGAAAGAAAATAGTTTTTTTGTACTACATTTATATTTTTTTTTCTGTGAATTTAAAATGGTTTAAAAATAGAAGAAGAAAAAAGACTGTTTACTTGGTAGCTATCTGAGTTGGACAAATCACTTCAACTATCTGAGCTTGGTGTCTGAATTAGTTCTTTACTGTACTGCTATAAAGGCATACCTTGAGACTGGGTAATTTATAAATAAAAGAGAGTTTATTGGCTCACAGTTCAGTAGCTATACAGGATTCTGCTTCTAGGGAAGCCCAGGAAAGGTACAATCATGGTGGAAGGTGAAAGAGAAGCAAGCACGTCTCTATGGCATAAGCAGAAGGAAGAGAGAAAAGGGGAGCTACTATACACATTCACACAACCAGATCTCACGAGAACTCTATCACAAAAACAGCAAGGGGGAAGTCTGCCCCATGATTCAGTCACCTCTCACCAGGCCCCTCCCCCAACACTGAGGATTACAATTCAACACAAAATTTGGGTGGTGATACAGAGCTGAACCATTCCAGTGTCC
The DNA here is from genome assembly GCA_963573385.1 of Cacajao melanocephalus. Lineage (NCBI taxonomy): Eukaryota > Metazoa > Chordata > Mammalia > Primates > Pitheciidae > Cacajao > Cacajao melanocephalus. The sequence goes on from CAUYLG010025326.1 coordinate 23,985, forward strand.
ACATGTGTAAACTGGAGATATTAATACTTAAGGTTATTTTTAAAGGATCGATTATAAGTCAATTATAGGCTCATGATTTTCTATTTTATTTCATGGGCTATAACTTGTTTTTCTCATTGTATATGTTGATGTTCAAATTGTCCCATATTTGCTGGTAGAAGCCCCTTTAAATTGAAAGCCCAGTTTCTTAATATCCTTGCAATACTACAGTATCAAAATTTAAAAGTGTTTAAATTGTATCGGTATATGTACATCAAGGGAAAGTATGGTTCAGATAAGGACATTTTCAGATGTCTCAGGATAGAGATCCAGATAGTGGTTGGCAAGAACCCAAACTATTGTAAAACTCCTGAAGGACATTGTTACGGAGGATGCAGCACCTGTAGGAGGTGTCCGTGACAGTGAGTGGTGGAGCAGCAATGTAAGGTGTTGTTTGCTATATTCACAGTTGATAAGCAGGGGTAAACCTCTGGTCAAAAAAAATAATAATGGTAAAAGACATTTTCTTACTGGTTTCAACAAATATTAATTCCATGAAGAAGAAAGAGCATGGTTAAAAAAATAGATTTCTAATATTTTTACACAGATTTTCAGGAACTTGAAGGGATGAAATTAACAGAAGGAAACATGCAGGAAGTCAGGGTTGTAATTTGCTTCTCTTTCCACCTTTAGGCAAAATCAGACTCAAGCTATTCCAGACACATAATGTTATTCCTTAGTTTAAATACATCTAGAAATAGATTTCAGAACTTGCTCAATAATCCATTTAAATATCTAGTTATGCTTACTGCCTGAAATTCTGTGTCTCTAAGTTCAATACTGTGTGCTACTTTAAGATTAAACACTCTGTTCTCATTTTGTACTCAAAGAAAATAAAATTTCTGGTCATATTCTCTTTAAAGTCTCTATAAAATTGTAGTTTTTGAATTTGTATTTACCATGTTCATTCTCCACTTCCAAGGGGAAGGGACCTAATATTTTCTGAATTCCTACTCTATGCCAGAGGTACAACTCTACTAACATTTCTGTTAGTGCCAAGGGCTATTATGGGCCTTTTATATGTTTGAATTTGTTCAGTTTCCAGAGCTACCTTCTGTCTTTAGTGTTTTAATAAAAATTGCAGAGGTCGGGTTAATTCCTACATTTGCACAGTTTTTTTTTTTTTTTTTTTTTTTTTTTTTGGTCAACTTGACTGGGCCGTGGGGTGCCCAGATGTTTGGTGAGATATTATTTCTGATTGTCTACAAGGGTGTTGGTAGATGAAATTGATATTTAAATAGGTGGACTAAGTAAAGAAAATTGCCCTCCCTAACATAGATGGGCCTTATCCAATCCATCAAAGGCCTGAATAGAATAAAAGGCTGAGTAAGGAAGAATTTGTTCTTTCTACCTGAATGAACTGGAAAATAGATCTTCTGTTGGTTTCAGAGTTGGCCTTAGACTGGAACTTACATCACTGGCTCTCCTGATTCTTGGACTTAACTTGGACTGCAGCTTATGCCATTGGCTCTCCCGGTTTGGACTTAGCTTGCATGATTTTGTCAGCCAAATTCCCTATAATCATGTTCTCTTCCTTTCTCTCTTCTGTTTCTCTGGAGAGCCCTTGCTAATATGAATATTAAGAGGTACAGCGTGTAGTCCAGGCCATCTGACTCTAGCATTCTTGCTCTTAACTAATACACTAAGTTGTCTCTGATTTGACAAATGTTATGTAATTGTCACTACTTGGCAAAGTCTGTGGGATTTCTTTTTCTCTCCATTTTAAAGAAAAAGAATTTAAGACTTAGGGCAAGCATTTTTGAGGTTTATTTTGCCAAAGTTGAGGATGTGCCCAGGAAGAAGAAAAACACAAGTAACAGTGGGTTCTGTGACCTGTGCTTTTTCTGAGGAGGGTTTTGAGGACTCTACTATTTAAAGGGAAAAAAGTAAGCAAGAGAGGAAAGAGGGGTAAAGAGTAGGGCTGGTGAAGATAGGCAATGAGGCAAGTGGATACAGTCTTGTGAAGCTTTGATTAGTGCCCTCTAAATCCACATCTGACATGTGAAAGGAGGGGATAGAGGAACAGTCAATTATGCATGCATTGGTATTCAGTAAATACACATTTTACATAAGATTAAATAAGTATGAGCAATTATAGCTATATGTTTGGTAACAAAAGGTTGTTTCAGGGATTGGGAAAGGGGAATGTAAACTCCCAAGTACTCAAGAAGCTTTGTGCTTTGGGGCAAGAGTCTCCAGTGACCTTAGGGCAGCATGAAGAAAAGTCATATATATGGGCAAGTTGGAGGCAAACATCAGTGCTACGGAGAGGTGTACAATAACAGCAAAGGGATCTGAGAGAATGGGGCATAGCTGTGTTGCTATGAAGGGTAGACTTTGGCTAGAGATCCCTCTGATGCTAACACCCATGTACTTTTTCCTTTATCCTATTTTGCCTGCTGTTTCCCTTGCACTAGTCTGCTTCCCACTACTCCTGGCCTTAGCACCCACAGACCTAAGGGCTAAGTTACCCTACTGCTTGGGAACCAGTGACATTTAAGGCACTGAGAGAATTGATATACCCAGCTGCATTTTCTAGAAGGTCTAATGGCCTTCTAGATTTCAAATCAGAACTAGGTTTAAGAAAGTGGTTTTTATATATTATAATTTATAAAATTTTAAAACTTTTATAAAACTTTATTAAAAACATTTAACACAGTATGAACATGAAATTAATCCCTTAAGAAGCTACCCAAATCTCTGTCCTTCAGGGCAGTGATGCCCCTGTGTGCACTTTGGAGCCCTACTTTTCCAGGACTTTACTGCATAGCAGCTGCTACCTGAGTTTCCTGTGCTCATAATAGAGCGAGTCTTGGAAAGGTAAGTGACCTACAGCCATAAGGACCAGGTACCCTGTGGAATTCTGCCATATGAACGCATAGGACACAACAGATGGGATCTCTGAATTTTGGTTTTCTATCTGAAAGTCTCCCTTATTTTTCTCTGACAAATCAGATTTATATTCCTCTAAGCTTAAATTATGTAAAGATTTGTGGTCTTGTGTAGGCTGCAACTTGACAAACAGAGACAATAGTGCTAAGCAAAGGTGTAAAGAACAGCTTTACATTTTTATAGCATTTTTCACAACCATCGAATCCGGAGGCACTTCGCAGGAAGTAGCAACAACTTTTCCTATAGATGCTATTAGGGTGTGAATTCTGAAACACAATTCTGACCTTCTGAAGTAAATTTAATGGTGCGGGAGGCTCCAGAAATGGTTATCTTTAGACTCTTTTCTTTTTTACATTTTTTGAATGTTTTTCTTTGATGTTTCTATACATCTCTGCAAATAAAAACAAATATTTATTCATCTAATGATGTACTAAGCAATAGAGGATAAAATGCCAAACAGGAAATAGTTCTGAATTCTACTTTTGACACTCTTTTTGTCTAGGATTTTTATCCAAAAATTAGAAATAATATATCCCCATCTTAAGAGTAATATATGGACATTGTGTTTCTTCTACTTCAGTGAAATACTGTATACAAAGCCCTTAGAACAGTATTTTATAGTCAATTACTATTGTTAGAAACTGATTATTTGATTATCAGGTACTATTTCAGGGATAATTAAAATTTTACTAGGTTACTGCCCCCAAAGAGCTTACTTCTAGTAGGAGACAGATGTAACACAGAAACAGATACAAAAATTTGAAATACTGATAAATGAAAAAAAGAGAAGAAAAGATAATCAATTTCAGATGGGGCAATTTTGACTGGAGTGGTCAAAGATGAGGTGATTTATTGAGTTGGGAGGACACGATGACCAGGAGGAAGCCATGAAAAAACATGGGGTTAAGTCATTCCAAGGCAGCAGTGCAAACATCCTGAGGAAAGGATGGGATGATCTGTTTAAGAGGCAGAAAGAAGGCTTGTAGACTGAAGAGGTGGACTGAGGTTGGAAGAGTGTAGGGAAGTAAGTGGAACTAGATCACCTAAGGCTTTGTACTCAATAGGAAGGAGTCTGAATTTTATTGTGATTGCTGTGCACAGCCACATAATGCTTTTAAGCAAATTGAGAGTTAGTAATCAGATGTATATTGGATTGCATTGCATAGCCCTAATGTCTGAATGGAGGGCTGTATTAGTCTATTTTCACACTGCTGTAAAGAACTACCTGAGACTGGGTAATTGATGAAGGAAAGAGATTTAATTGAATCACAGTTCTGTGTGGTGGGGGAGGCCTCAGGAAACTTACAATCATGATGGAAGGCAAAGGGGAAGCAAGCACATCTTATCGTGGCAGCAGTAGAGAAGAAGAGTGAAGAGGGAACTGCCAAACAATTTTTAAAAATTATACTTTGAGTTCTGGGGTACATGTGTAGAATGTGTGGGTTTGTTACGTAGGTATACACATGCCATCGTGGTTTGGTGCATTTATCACCCCATCATCTACATTAGATATTTCTCCTAATGCTTTCCCTCCCCTAGTCCCCCACCTCCTGCCACCCCTGCCCTAGTCCCTCCACCCATGACAGGCCCCAGTGTGTGATGTTCCCCTCCCTGTGTCCATGTGTTCTCATTGTTCAACACCCACTTATGAGTGAGAACCTGCGGTATTTGGTTTTCCGTTCTTGTGTCAGTTTGCTGAGAATGATGGTTTCCAGCTTTATCCATGTCTCTGCAAAGGACGTGAACTCATCCTTTTTTATATCTGCATAGTATTCCATGATGTATATGTGCCACATTTTCTTGATCCAGTGTATCATTGATGGGCATTTGGGTTGGTTCCAAGTCTTTGCTATTGTGAACAGTGTTGCATTAAACATGTGTGCGTGTGTCTTTATAATAGAATGACTTATAATCTTTTGAGTAAATACCCAGTAATGGGATTGCTGGGTCAAATGGTATTTATATTTCTAGGTTCTCAAGGAATTGGCATACTGTCTTCCACCATGGTTGAACTAATTTACACTCCCACCAACAGTGTAAAAAGCATTCCTATTTCTCCACATCCTCTCCAGTGTCTGTTGTCTCTTGATTTTTTTAATGATCACCATTCTAACTGGCATGAAATGGTATCTCCATGTGGTTTTGATTTGCATTTCTCTAATGAACAGTGATGATGAGCATTTTTTCATGTTTGATGGCTGCATAAATGTCTTCTTTTGTGAAGTATCTGTTCATATCCTTTGCCTATTTTTTGATGGGGTTGCATTTATCTTGTAAATTTGTTTAAGTTCTTTGTAGATTCTGTATATTAGCCCTTTGTCAGATGGATACATTGCAAAAATTTTTTCCCATTCTGTTGGTTGCTGGTTCACTCCAATGATAGTTTTTTAGGTGTACAGAGCTCTTTAGTTTAATTAGATCTCATTTGTCTATTTTGGCTTTTGTTGCCATTGCTTTTGGTGTTTTAGTCATGAAGTCCTTGGCCATGCCTACATCCTGAATGGTATTGCCTAGGATTTCTTCTAGGGTTTTTATGGTGTTATTTAATCCATCTCGAGTTAATTCTAGTGTAGGGTGTCAGGAAGGGGTCCAGTTTCTGCTTTCTGCACATGGCTAGCCAGTTTTCCCAACACCATTTATTAAACTGGGAATCCTTTCCCCATTGCTTGTTTTTGTCTGCTTTGTCAAAGCTCAGATGGTTGTAGATGTGTGGCATTATTTCTGAGGCCTCTGCTCTGTTCCATTGGTCTATATATCTGTTTTGGTACCAGTACCATGCTGTTTTGATTACTGTAGCCTTGTAGCATATTTTGAAGTCAGGCAGCATGTTGCCTTCAGCTTTGTGTGTGTGTGTGTGTGTGTGTGTGTGTTTTTTTTTTTTTTTTTTTTTTTTTTTTTTTGCTTAGGATTGTCTTGGCTATGAGGGCTCTTTTCTGGTTCCATATGAAATTTAAGGTGTTTTTTTTTCCCATTCTGTGAAGATAGTCAATGTTAGCTTGATGGAGATAGACTGAATCTATAAATTACTTTGCGCAGTATAGCCATTTTCACAATATCAATTCTTTCTTATCATGAGCATGGAAAGTTTTTCCATGTTTGTTTCCTCTCTTATTTTCTTGAGCAGTGGTTTGTTACAAATCAAAACGTGAAGCAGCCAACTAAACAGTTGACTAATTCATGTAGAGAGATTTCAGGATGGAATGTATAGCCATGTCTTAGTATCCACAGGGAATTAATTCTAGGCCCTCCTGCAAATACCACAATCTGCAGATGCTCAAGGTCCTTTATAAAATGGCATAGTATTTGCATATAACCTATTTACATTCTTCCATATACTTTAGATTATGTATAATTATAATACCTAATGCAATGTAATGCAATGAAAATAGTTATTACTATATTGTTTTTTAAAACTTGTATTTTTTATGGTTTTATTGTGTTTTTTCCTAATTTTTTTTTTTACCTGTAGATGGCTAAATCTGTGGTTGTGGAACCAATATATGTGAAAGGAACCCATATATGTGAAAGGCTGACTGTATATTCTTCAATTGGATTACTTTCAAAGTTACAGGTTATTGGAAATCTTTTAGGAAAAATAGTATTTTTCCACGCCTATAGAAGATCAAGTATTGTTCTAAGTGATATACATGGTTTTTAAAACTTTAATATATGAATTATTAAACATTTTAACATTTAATACATGCATTGTAAATTTATCTTATATGGCTTATAACAACCATAAAAGATACAAAAATGTCATTGTTTAGATTTTACTGATGGGAAATAGAGGCACAGAGATGTTAAATAACTTGCTCAGTTATATGCTTAGTTAAAAAAAGGTCAAAATTTGAGCCTAGGTAATCTGACCCCAATTTACAGGCCCTAGAGAATAAAGGAAGAAGAAGGGCTAGAATTCAGGTCTAATGCAGTTTAACATTTTGAAGTCATGTCAGGGGAGCCCAAGTCTATAAGAACTAAGAAGGGGCAGTCAGTGAGGTGCGAGAGGTTCTAAGTGAGGTTGAGTTGTGTATGCCTAGAAAAGTAAGTTAATAAATAAGAGATTAATGTGTCAGTGTTGTAAAAGCACCTGATTTGGCTGTACATATATTTATATTGAAATAGTGCAATTTATTAAGTAAAAATAGCCAATACTTATTATGTATTAAAATATTAAGTACAGTACTAATAAGCTAAATATTTGAGCACATTTAATTTTTACAAAAGCCTGATACATCAAGTTATTCCCACTGTACAGATGAGGCAACTGAAGCATATAGAGCTAAGTACCCAATGTTGTACAGTTGCTAAGAGGCAGAGCTGGGACCCAACCCCAGCAGTCTGACAGTAGAAACCAGTATTCTTAACTAGTATTCTTTACCAAGTCTCTAAAACATGATACAAATGTGCATTCCATAAAGCAAATTATTAATTGACCTGAGTACGTTTAATTAAACTTTCTTCATCAATAGTTATTATAGGAAAAAAGAGACAAATCACAAACTGGAAGTATAATAACACATACAAACAACAAATGACTAGTATCCATAATAAATACAGAACTCTTAAAAGGATTAATAAGTAAAAGACAGCCAGGCACTGTGGCTCATGCCTGTAATCCCAGAACTTTGGAAGGCCAAGGCAGGTGGATCACCTGAGGTCAAGAGTTTGAGACCAGCCTGACCAACATGTAGAAACCCCATCTCTACTAAAAATACAAATTAGCCAGGCATGGTGGCTCATGCCTGTAATCCCCGCTGCTAGGGAGACTGAGGCAGGAGAATAGCTTGAACCTGGGAGGCAAAGTTTGCAGTGAGCCGAAATTGCACCATTGCACTCCGGCCTGGGCAGAAAGAACAAAACTCTCAAAACAAACAAACAAAATAGTAAAAGACAAAGAATTATCCAGAAAAAAAAAGAGCTAAAGACATGATCAGGTATATTTCACAAAGAAAAACATAAGTTGTTTATCAGCTTATTAAAGGATACTCAATGGTTATCAAAATGTCAGTTAAAATAATAAGTAATCCTTTGATACTCAGCAGATTGGCAAAGGTTAGAATATCAGACTATTAAAGCTTTGGTGAGAATATGAAACAATTTACATTGCTTATGGAAGACAAGTTGGCAAAATTACTTAGGAAAATATTTTAGTATTATCTTGTAAAATTGAAGATGTGTATGACCAAGGCCTCAGGAATATCACTGATAAGTAATTGACCTAGAAAAATTCTTGTGCACATTTACAGAAAGACATGTGTAACACATTTATGGCAGTGTGTTAAGTCATTCTTGGAAGGCCATGAAAAAATACCTGAGATTTGGTAATTTTTAAGAAAAGAGGTTTAATTGGCTAATGATTTTGCAGACTCTACAGAAAGCATTGCACCAGCATATTCTTGGCTTGTGGTGAGGCCTCAAGGAGCTTACAATCATGACAGAAGACAATGGGGAAGCCAACATGTTACATGGCTAGAGCAGGAACAAGAGAAAGAGAGAGTTGGGGTGTGCCACACACCTTTAAACAACCAACTCTCACCGGAGCTCACTATCACAAGGACGGCACCAAGACATGAGAGACCTGCTCCCACGACCTGAACACTTCCCACCAGGCCCCACCTCCCACACTGGAGACCCTATCTTAACGTGAGATTTGGAGGGGACAACCAAACTATATTATTTCACCCCAGCCCACCACATCTCATGTCCTTCTCATATTGCAAAATATAATAATGCCATCCCAATAGTCCTCCAAAGTCTTAACTGATTCCAACATGAACTCAAGAGTCCCAAAGACCAAGTCCAAGTACAAAGTCTCATCTGGAGAAGAGTAGGAAGCATGGCACCAGCATCTGCTTGCCTTCTGGTGAGGCTTCAGTGGGCTTACAATCATGGCAGAAGACAAAGGGGGACCTGACATATTACATAATGACAGTGGGAGCCAGAGAGATAGAGAAAGTGGGTGGGGAAGGTGCCATGCACCTCTAACAACCCCAGATTTTATGATAACTCACTTACAATTGTCAGGACAGCACAAGCCATGAGGGATCTGCCCCCATAGTCCAAATATCTCCCACCAAGCCCCACGTCCAACACTGGGGACCACATCTCAACATATTTGGTGGGGATTTGTCCAAGTACAAAGTCTCATCTGGAAAAGAGTTATTTCCACCTATGAGCCTGTAAAATCAGAACAAGTTATTTACTCCCAAGACACAATATGGGTACATGCATTGGATAAACATTCCCATTCCGAAAGAAAGAAATTGGACAAAAGAAAGGGGCTAGTGGCTCCATGAAAGTATGAAACCCTGCAGGGAAGTCATTATATCTTAAAGCTCCAAAATAATCTCCATTGACCTTCTGTCCTAAATCCAGGACACACTGAATTCAAGACACACATTCATCTGTCCTGAATCCAGTGTGAGAGTGGGCATCCAAAGGCTCGGGCAGCTCTGCCCTTGCTACTTTGCAGGATTTAGCTCCTGTGGCTACTCTTATCATGGATTGGAATTGAGTGCCTGTGGGTTTTCCAGGCTCATGGTGCAAATTGCCAGTGAATCTACCATTTGGGCAGCTTGGAGGACAGTGGCTCCCTTTCCACAGTTTCTTAAGGCAGTACCCCAGTGGGGACTCTGTATGGGGTACACATTTCCCACTAGTAATGCCCTAGTAGAGATTCTCTGTGATGGCTCCACTACTGCAGCAGGCATTAGTCTGAGCACCCAGGCTTTCTCATACATCCTCTGAAATCTAGGCGGAGGTTGCTAAGCCTCCTTCACTCTTGCATTCCATGCACCTGTAGTCTTAAAACCAAGTATAAACTACTCAGGATTATGACTAGTACCATCTGCAGCAGTGGCCTGAACTGTTTCTGGAGCCCTTTGAGCCACAGCTAGAGCTGGACTAGTAGGGAAATCAGGAGTAACCTCCCAAGGTGGCACAGGACTTTGTCACTCAGGTCTGGTCCATGAAACCATATTTTCCCCCTAGGCCTCTGGGCTTGTGATGGAAGGGGCAGGCTCAGAAATCTCTGAAATGTCTTTGAGATCTTTTTCCCATTTTCTTGGTGACTAGCACCTGGCTCTTTTTCAGTAATGCACACCTCTCTAATAAGTGATTTCTCCACAGCCTACTTGTATTCCTCTCCTGAAAATTATACTTTCTCTGCCACATGGCCAGGCAGCAAATTTTTAAAACGTTTATGCTCTGTTTCTCCTTTAAATATAACTTCCACATTCAAATCATCTAATTGCTCCCACATCTGAGCTTAGGTTGTTTGAAGCAAATGGCCACCTCTTGAATGCTTTGCTGCTTAGAAATTTGTTCCACCGGGTACCCCAGGTCATAACTCATAAGTTCAATCTTCCACAGATACTTAGGGCACAGAGAGAATGCAGCCAAGCTCCTTACTAAGGCATAACATGCATAACCTTAATTTCAGTTCTCAATAAGTTACTCATTTCCATCTGAGACTTCATCATCCTGAACTTCACTGCCTGTATCACTAGCAGCATTTTGGTCACAACCATTTAACTAGTCTCTAAAAAATTTCAAACTTTTCCTCATTTTTCTGTCTTCTACTGAGCCCTCCAAATGCTTCAAACCTCTGCCTGTTACTCTGTTCCAAAGTTGCTCCTACATTTTCAGGTATTTTTATAGCAATGCCCCACTCTTCTATGCCAATTTTCTGTATGAAGCCATTCTTGCATGCTAGAAAGAAACACCAAAGACTGGATAATTTATAAGAAGAGATGTTTCATTCGCTTACCATTCTGCAGAGTGTATAGGAAGCGTGGTACCAGCATCTACCTGCCTTCTGGTGAGACCTCAGGGAGCTTAAAATCGTGGCAGAAGACAAAGGGGACCTGAAATATTATATAATGACAGTAAGAGTCAGAGAGAGAAAGTGGGTGGGGAAGGTGCGATGTACCTTTAACAACTTGAGATCTTATGGTAACTCACTCACAATTGTCAGGACAGCACCAAGCCATGAGGGATCTGCCCCCATAGTCCAAATATCTCCCACCAAGCCCCACATCCAACACTGGGGACCACATCTCAACATGAGATTTGGAGAGGAAATCCAAATTTTATCAAGCAGATTTAAAAATAAAAGAAAAATTTAAAAAGAAACAAAATCTAGAAATGGCCCAAAATGTTCATTGACACCAAAATGAAGAAATAAATTGTAATATAGTGACACGATGAAAAATTTATCATTGTCACTGTTGTTGCATTGTCATTATTTTGTTTGGTTTTGATATGTTGCTTAAGATGAGAGTTATAAGAAAATGCTGGTATGTTGATACAAACAATTGAAAAGAGAGTACTGAATTGATGATGCAGAGAAGACGAGTAAATTTCTTAAGAGGCCAAGACAAAAATGAGATCCAAAGCTCACATGTGCATTTTGTTCTTAGGAACAGACAGATGGGAAACAGATGGACAGATACCTGTGCAAGTTGTGAATGCAGTGATGGGAAGGAGAGGTAGGTTTTCTGTTTGCATCTATATTCTCTACAATGTTTGATGTGACATCATTGGTTGATTACATTGTGAACAGTTAGATTGTTGGAGAATTGAGAAGGAGATAAAGCTTAAAACAATTTCCACACATGTCTTCTGTTTCAACTTTAGTATTTTTTCCCCATGCCTGAGTTTCAGAGAGGAAAACAATTGTTTCTTTCTGTAGATTCTAATGATCCCTTGAATTTCTTGGTGAATTGAAATAGCTTTAAACCTCTTACTGCTTCAAGCATTATCAATCAGAGATGTCTCATACGTGTGATTTTTGAAACTGTAGCAGCATTCTATTCTTCTTTGGCTTATTTTAGGAGTAAACATACAAGTGAAAAATGAGCGCTTGTTCGAGTTTCTATTTTCATTCATTTAAAACATTGAGCACCTACCATGTGCTATAAATTAACTATGTGCTATAATGTATTCATGAGCACCTCTATATGCTTTTAATATTTATTCATTTATTCACTGAAAACATTGAGCGTTCATCATGTGTATTAAATTCTAGCGTGAGTGGCAAAAAACTGGCAAATATGTCACATAGGGATAATTTCTACGAAGGTAAATTAAACAGAGTAAGGGGTTTGAGGGAGTTTGGCATTTTATATTGGTCTGCCGAATGGACAGGTTTTAGAGGAGAATAGGAGGAGAAAGACTGAGCGTGAAAGAGATCCACAGATCTTTGCAGAAATTTTGCCATGAAAGATAGAGTGAAATGTAAAAGTAGTTGCAGGGGATGTGTAGGTCTCAGGAGAGTTTATTTTATTTTACTTCAGGTGTGACACCAAGATAGTTAATTTTATGTGTCCACCTCACAGGGCCATGGGACGCCCAGATACTTGTTTCAACATTATTCTGGGTGTGTCTGTGAGGGTGTTTCTTGACAAAATTCACACTGGTATTGGTAGACTGAGAAAAGCAGATTGCCCTCTCTGATGTGTGTGGGCCTCATTCAATCTGTTGAAGGCCTAAATAGAACAAAAAGGCTAAGTAATAGAAAATTTGTTTTTTTCTCTGCCTATCTTTGAGCTGAAACATGGTCTTTTTCTGCCTTTGGACTCGAGCTAGAGCATACCCATTGGTTCTGCTTCTCAGGCCTTTAGTCTCAGATTGAACTGTATCGTCAGTCACCAGTTCTCCTAGGTCTCCAGCTTGCTGAATGAAGATGGGACTTCTCAGCCTCCGTAATAGTGTGAGCCAATTTCCTGTCTCTCTCTCTGTCTCTCTGTCTCTCTCCCTCCTCTCCTTTGGTTCTTTTCTCTAGATAATCCTGACTCACAGAGATAGAACAGAGGGTTTTTTTGGTGTGTCTTTGTTAATTGGAATGCTCTAGTAGAGGGGGTAAATACATGATCTGGGGAGAAACCATTGCTGGTACAATATTTTTGACTAACAAAGAGGGAGTGGTATCTAGTGCACCGGAAGAGAAGTTATGTGTAGAAAATTCACATAAAAACAGGAAGGAAAAACAGGTAAAGGTACCAGCATGTGTACGTTTGGAATGCAGTGATGAAAACTTGTGGAAGCTTTTAAAATTGCCTCAATCCCTTCGATAAAATAGAGAGCAAGTTCCACAACTGAGAGTGAGAGTGAATTCAGGTGTTGAAAGTCAGACACTAGATGCCTAGGTATCAGGTAGAAAAGTAAACAATTTTAAAGAAAATAATTTACCGACAAATAATACACCAAATATATTCGTGTACAACTATTAAGTTTAATTTTTGTGTCTTTATTCTATTCTTTTCACTAATATATTATTTTAAAACTTGTAGCAATAGAGAAATAGGATTTTACTCTTTGTATAGGGTGGGTAATAAACATTGAGGATTAAAAGGTAAATGGAAACAGTGAAAAGCATACGTGTTTTTAGTAATCCACAAACAGATCACTTTCTCCTAAGTATGTCCTTTTCAGACAGATTGACTTAATAGTCTGAAATTGGACTACAAGACTTATCTTCAATTTTTTAAATCTTTTTAAAGAAACTCAAGCATTTTGCCATGTGTTTTCCATTTTTTTCTAAAGTGGGGAAATGGTTTAACATTTATATATGTGCAAGCTTTATCCTTATCATCTTAGAGGGTTAAGGAGACCTTGGTTTATCCATCATGCAACTTTCATTTGACGATAGGTGGCTTTACTTACGTGTTTCTAAGTAGTCCTGCTACTTTCAGATGGATAACCTATGACCTCCAATCTTGACCTATGTACCTGTCTCCTAAACACAAGGCTGTGCAAGTATACAATAATATATTCACACTTAAGCACATAATTTATAGTTTTGACATTTAAAGCACTAAACTTTTACCTCCCTTGGTGCTAAGGTATGAGGAGTATAGGGTGCTGAGTCATAACTAGGTAGAAACAAGTAGGAGTGGATAAATCTAGGTGAAGAAATAAAGCAACCCACAGGAATTGCTGGAAATAGATTGAATTTAGTTTTTTTTCCTTCCACTTTTGCCTTTCTTTCAGCTATGTCTATAAAATTAAGATTTGAAATTTGAGCAGAAAGAGCTGTTTGCTGCAGTTTTATTTGCTCATTCAGGTGAATCTTCTAATCCAAAACAAACTTTCTGGCTTTTCTTAATTTCTGGCAGCAACATTCTTAAAGCCAAACATCCCATCTTATTGTTAAAATACATTAACTTAATTTGAAAAGCATTTTCACATAAGTAGATTTTGTTCCAATGATGTATTTTATAATTTTTCTTTAACTTGTATTTTTTTCCAGGTGTTTGTGTGTGTGTGTGTGCGTGTGTGTGTGTGTGTGCACGTGTGTATGTGATTGTAGTGTTATTTTTCGTTTGGTGGAGTCTGTTCTCTGGAGTATGAGCTGTTTTCATTGTGTGTGTCTGTTGGTATGTTTATATAAAAAAAAGAGACAGATAAGTACTACCCAGAAATGAGTGACAATGCACTTCAGGGATTTTGTTGTTGATATTGATATTTAATTTTATTTTTCATATATATTATTTATGAAAACTTTATAAATCTTGTCAAAAAGACATTTCAGCAGAATTGAAAACGGTATCACAAGAAAAATTACCTGGTGTGGATCAACAGGCTTTGCGGCCTGTTTTATAAATGTGCCTTTTTGTTGTTTATTTTATAAATCATGTATGTAGAAAGAGAGAGAGAGAAAAAGAATGATTTATCAAATGTTTATGAGAAACTCTAGTATGCCCTGATTTTAAAGTGCAAGGAATGGACAATTAGCTCAGGGATTTGTCATTTAGGATATTGATCACAATAGGAGTCTAAATGGAGGGAAAACATGAATTTCTCTTTGGTCAACAGTGTTGAGATGAAATAACCTTAATTTTGAATTCCCCTTTCTTTTCAAAAGTTTATTATCACCCAGCTTACAGCACTGAGACCTTTAGCCTTTGACCAAGAGAGATAAGAATTACTGAGGAGGGTTATATTTATCTTCTATTATCAGTTTCCAGAAGAAAGAAGACATGTTTTTGTCTCCTTTCTTGCTTAAGAATAGGAGTATGTAGTGTTATAGATCTTGTTTGCTGTGAAAGAAGAATAACGATATCAATTTGATTGAAGGTGTCAGAAATGTTTTGGGAAACAACAGAAGCAGAGTTCTGAGATGGGAAAGGTTTGACATATAGCAACGACAGTGCTTGCTTTGTTTGTGTTTTGATTTAATGCACCCACTGGGTTTTTAAGCGTATTATGCCAGAAGAGTGAATTGCGATTTGCAAAGCTGACTAGAGTGTGTTTTGTGGACGTTTGTCCTTGTCTTACCTCCATGCTCAAATAAACAAATAAATGTAAATTTGGGATTTCTGTGAAGGGTCTGGAAGACTTTTCTCCCTGAGTGAGAGTTGTAGGCATTTTATGTGCTCTCACTTGGATGAAAAGAAGGGAAGGAGTATTTTAGGTAACAGATTGTTTTAATAAAAGGTATCCCCTACCCACGGAGATTCTCTGTTGCATGTTTGGCTGCTGCAGCAAGTATTTGTGGTTTAATGGAAATAAATAGCTAAAAATCAGGGCTCACACTCAAGAAAGTAAATGACACCCATAATTATCTTTATATTCTTAATTTTTTTCATTTGTTTATGTTTGTGCATTTTGATGAGGCACTTCACTTCCAAGTGCCTTAGTTTTCATATCCACATAGTGGAGTCCATAATGTGCTTTTATAACCCTGCCGAGAGGATCAATGAGGTTCGTGTACATGAAGGGGCTTAATAAATAGTATGTGATTTGAGCTTTGTGGATGAAAGGTGCTACGTGAGTACAAAGTAGAGCAGCCTCCCATAGGTAATGCCTTTGCCTGGATAACTCTGATTATAGGCTTTCTTTATCTCTTCAAAGCAGAGATTTTTCTTCTTGATTCCTTCCTGTATGTTTGTTGCAGAAGCTAAGATGCCTATTTACTCAGTACCTTTTCCTTTTGAGCACGCATACACCAATCAAGAAACACACTTGCAAAAAGATTTGTTTACTTAAGTGCACACGTGGTCAATCACATAAATGCAAATATGAAAAAAAAAACAGTGTGAAAGGAATGTTCATAACACATTAAGCCCCCAGATGGTTCTCAGAATCTCTGACATCTCAGGTGGAACCAAATTTTAGAATATGTATTTTCAAATAAAAAGAATGTATCCCAGGTACAATGAATAAAATATTTATTAAGTTATTTAAATCTGGCTGTCTTATATACTCCTTTATTGTGTAGCTCTAGATGACAGTGATAACAAGAAATAATTTTATACCACAGTTTAAACTGTTTAGAAAACATTTTCACAAAGATTATTTAATTTATTCCTCACAACAATTTCAGGAGGCAGGAAAAACCTCAGAAAGGTTGTGTAACTTGTCAAAAAATATCCCACTGTTAAGCAGCAGTACGTAGTTTAGAACAAATCTCTTTAGTGGTTTTCCACATTTCCAGAGATGGCAAGAGAGTTTCTTCAGATGTTCCATATCTGATCAGTGAGTGGCAGCTGTCTACAGTGCTGTGCTCAGGATGTTTAATCTATAACCAGTATCTGAGTGAAAGGGTGCAGGAATTGATTAGTGATAGCTAGTCTGTATTTGGTCAGAGATGGGGTTATGACTAATGCATACTTCCCAGTCCCCAAATGTACATCATAATGTGTGTTTTTAAAGTGTTCTGAATAATGTGTTTGCCTCTGTAGTATTCAAATAAAATAGATATCTCCAAACAATTTGTACCAGGAGCATGTAGTGGGTCTGTTAATTAACTATGATATGCAAAACATAGCCACTTGATATGGAAGAATTTCATGGAACTACTCCTTTACCTTGATTTCTGATTTGGAAAAGTAGTAGATGATTATCATATGACTATACATTTCTTTGATCCTTTCCTGTCTTTTGTATATTTATTTACTCATCAAAAATTTCTTCCTCCTTTAAAAACTCATGCTGGGCTTTTCATTTAAAACTCCTTTAAAAACTTTCATTTAAAACTCCTCTAAAAACTCATGCTGGTTTTCATGCTGGGTGTCTGGGTTAGGTGTTCTTCATTTAGAATAGTTGATATGAGTATAAAATCAAAATACAGAGGAGTGAGTAACAAACTTCTTTCTAAAAAGTCATTGGTAAAATGAAGGAGAAACAGGGAGAGATAATATGAAATAGAAGTAATGTAGTGGAGAGTCTTCTGAGTTTCCGGATATTCTATCAGGGAGGTGACAGTCTATTCTCAATATTAGTAGATAGCATTGATTGCTGGATAAATTATTTTGGAAGACCTTTAATATTATGATAAATAATTTAGTTCTGTCAACCATAGGAAGTATCCTATCTTAAGAGACATATTAGAAGATAGGTCTTTTGGCTTTTAGAAAATAATATAGGACTCATACAGTTAAAATGATTTCTGAAGCTGACTATATCTGGGAGTATGACCATACTGATATTTTCCCATCATTTTGCAGACAGTTGGCCCACTTTGGTGATGAGTCATTCAGTTCCACTTTTAATCTTGGAATTGAAAAATACATAGATATTTCTAGTAGAAAAAAATATATTTCCATACTCTTGCCTGAAAATTAGGTTTAGAACTATATGATCTGTTATTTTGTTACTTTCACCAGAAAGGTTTTTTTTTCGATGATATTTTTGTAAAAATTGCTGTCTTACATTTTTATAGTTGGGAAGAACCTTTAAAGAATGAAGTAGAATCCGTCACTGTATGGTTGGCTTCCAAATTTTTATCTCTTGCCCAGACACTTCCTTTAAGTCCCAGAGCATGTATCTTAATACAAAAGGAAATTTGGAGTAGAGAAAGCCAGAAATATGGATATTATCTCTGACACTTGCTTCTCCTTGACACCCTGTAACCAGGCATCAACCATATTTTATTATTTTCCTTCCTTAATATTTCTGAAATGTGACCGTATCACTTGGACTGCAGCATTAATTTCCTTAGGCTTAGGCTTACTAGGTTTAGGCAAAGCTACTGATCTCTTCCTGGACTTTTAGTTGTGTTCTAACTGATTTCCTACCTGTATCCTTGCCCCTTTCCTATTCATTCTACAGGATGAGCTTTACAAATGAAGCTGGTTTGGATTCTTTGCCACAATACTTGAGTGTAAGAACATCTTTATCTCCATGAATAAATTGACTGCCACAAGACCCAGCAACTTTGAGCATAAGAAATTCCATCTCAGTGGATTCAGGTTAGGGAAGCCAGAGTCAGACTGTCTGAGCTCAAATACTGACTTTACGAGCTATGAGTTATCAAGCAAATGACTTACTTCTTAAAAGCCCCATCTTCTTTCCTCATATGCACTGTATGGATAACAGTGTCTTTAATTTACTAGTGCTTATAAATGTGAGTTGAGATGATTCCAATAAAGCTTTTCGTGTAGTGCTGGGAATGATGTAGTGAAGACCATTCTCAGGGCTACATGGGCAGCGCTTGCGGTGTGCTCCCAACTTTATAGCATTTGCGCTTGGGCACACCCTACAGGAACTCTGACTTTGGTTTTCCAGTTCAAGGTTCATATAGTCGACCTTCCATAGGCAACCTACACTGAATGATTGAGACCTGGGATCCTGCTATACAGTGCACCCATTCCCACCTCTCAGCTCTACCTCTAACCTCATCCCTTCTCTTAGTCTAGGGTAGGTATGCCTTCCTGGATTGGGTGAGACTGCATCTGCCTCTTTGTTGCGAGAATTTTCCTCTTGCTCTCCTTTTCTGGAACAAGTCAACCTAATACCCCATAAATGACCTGCTTGGGTGAAGGTTGGAGGGTAGGGGGATGAGAAGAGGAGTGGAACAGCGGGGAGATGGGAAGGGGAAAGGAGGTGGAGATAAAATGACTACTTACTGCTTTAGATGAACAATCTTGGCCTTCCTTTCCTTATATCAGGATGGAAAAAAATAAGCTATGTTTTAATTTTGTTCCTTAAAAACAGCTCATTTTAACCCAAACTCAACTCTCATGTCATCTACTTTGATTAGGCAGCTTTTACAGCTGAGTTTCCATCTAGGCACAGAACCTGTGTGTCTACTGTCTTCCTGCTCTTTTTCTCTTTCTTGGCCTGGTTGACTTCTGCTAGTCCTTCATATCTCAAATCAAACTGATTCAGATAATTCTTCTCTGATGCACCAGGTGATGACAAATCCACCTGTTATATATTTTATATTTCTGTGTGTTTCTCCACCTATTATAGTTTGAAGTGATCTTTTAAATCTATATATAATATCTGTCTCTCAGCAGACTAGAAGTTCTAGGAGGGTAGGAACCATATCTGTAAGGACAGAAATTCTTGACATTAACAGCATGCTTGGCATGAAGTGACTTAATACATATTTTTTGGCTAACAATAGGTCATTTTCCATAAGGACTAAGAATTCATATTGTCTATAGTATGCTACTGCCTTTTAGAACTTATTTTCACTTTTAAGCATTTTAAATCTACAAAGGACAGCAAATATGCAGTAATCTATTTTTAATTATGTTATAGCTAAAGAACAATTTCATGTTTGCATTTTCCTGTTGCCTTCATTGATCAAGCATAGGAATTAATTATTACTGCTTTCTGTTGTCTGCATTGTTCATTACAAACTACTGGTATTTAGAATTAGTCTTTTGATAAAACATTATAAGATTACATATTGATTCATATGCACATACACACAAAGATGAAAACTTCCTTTTTTAGGATGATATTAACTATGGATTGTCTCAATCTTTCTTCTCTTCTTTTTCTTCTCTCTCTATCCTTTCTCTCTTCCTGTCTTTCCCTTTCCATGTTCCTGCCCCTTCCTTGACACACAAACATACACCTCCCTGATCTGAGGGACAAATGCTGGGAGCAGCCATCCGTAGCCATCCACCACCATCCATAAGTGAACTGTTGACCTTTAAGTTACGATACACAATAAAAAGTTCTGTTTGAACTTATAGCGCTCCATTGTGATTTTTAAATTTGCATTATCATTTTAAAGGATTAATTTTATTTGGCAGCCCTTCCAAGATCCTGCTCTTAAAATCACTTTGGGAATTAACAAATGCATTTGGTTTTCAAATCTGCTCAGCTTGGCACCTTCCGCTCCAAATTGCTCTGAGCTTGCTTCCCTCGGCCTCTTCTTGCCACCCTGGTTAACTCAGAGAAAAATAAATCCCCAGCAGACTAGAAACAGACCCATTCAGAGATCTCTACTTTTCTCTTTGAGGGAGAATTTCATTAGACAAATTTGGCAGGAATATTATCAGGCAATTAATAATTAATAAAATGTGAACTAGAGTCAGATTAATCTTCAGAGTACTGGAAAATCAGTCGCACTTTTGCTGATAAGGATTCAGTGTGCGTCGAAATTTCACTGGAGACTGAGTACATCTGTTCATTTTATAGTTAACTTGATTTTTTCCAGCCCAGTTTACTTATTTTATTTTATTTTATTTTTTGGTAAATTTTGCTTTTATTGTCTTTAGTACAGAAATAACAGAGAGACATTAGAGAATGGCAGAAAACAAGGAAAAATTTATAACATTGCTCTAATACATTTGGTATCATTTTGATGTGGACTCTTCTAAGGTTTTTCTTCTTGAATATTTTTACATAGTGGTAATCATATTACATATTGATTTTACCTTTATACTATTTCAGAAATTCTTCCACATTACAACTTAGAATTTTTAAACTACCAAATTACATTATTTAACAAATAGACGGCATAATTTGCCTAAACATGTCCTGCTATTGGATTTCCGGGGTGCTTACAACTCTTCAATATTCTAAATAACACTGTAATGACTAATTTTGTGCAAATATTATGCTTTATTTTCTTAAAAGAGATTGACAGAGTGGTATTATCACTGCTTGACGTTTGAATGGTTGAGATTAATAACATTCCTCTTCTACTTGAAGTGCCATGGCATCTCAGAAGGAGAGAACTGTGAGTTTATGTGATAATTCTATGAAAGCTTCATCCAATTGGATAGTTTCAAATGCCCCTTCAGCCATCTTTTGTATGTCACCTTTCTTGGAACCTGCTGAACCATCTTCATCTGTAGAAATAGAAACAACTGCAGCAGCAGCTACACAGTGAGTATTTATGCCATGAAGTCTTTCACAAAGTCTTTATACCCAGAGTCTTTCATTTACATTATGTTAGGTATCCTCACAAAAAAATTATATGAATAGGTATTATGATTACACCTACTTTACACATGAAGAAAGAAAAGTTCAAGATGGCCAGGTAACTTTCTAATGTCATACCAGGTAAATGCTACTGAACTAGGATCAAACCCTAGTCTGGTAATGTACTTCACTAATTATGCATATAATGGATATACTTTTTCACAATGTTGATAAGAAGTACAAAAGCTTCATGCTCTTCACATTTTAAGTGCTAATCCTACTGTTTGTTGAAGTTAGTGCTATTTTATCAGGTGAGTAAGAACTCTGGAGATACAGTAATCTTAAGAATATTGGATGCAATTAAGAAATAGATCATGTATTTCTGGATAGCTGGGTGGCTACATTGAAAAATTTGTGATAAAAAAGACCAGGTCTTTGGCATTCATTGCTACATTACTAATTTCAAGCCCAGTATTAAAACAGACTGGATATTTATTGTGTGGTGAATGAATAAATATTCAGCTCTAAATGCTAACCAATTCTTTCCAAGCAATTTATTCACTCATAGCATCTGATCCGTTTACTGTGCCTTGACCAAGTAAGTTTCTCAGGGTCCTTTTTAATCCATTAAATCCATTACAGTACTTATAAGTTTCTCAGAGTCCTTTTTTATCCATTAAATCCCTTTCCTCATATTAAATTAAATACTTTATCGCAGATTGCAAAATATGTCACTTAGAAAAACAAAACAAAGCTAATAGTGAAGCCAAAAAGTTACCAGTCCTAGAGCCTATACATGTACTTGCAATCAGAAAAAAAGAAGCTTAAAGTTTTAAAATCCTGTAGAATCAAAATGAATAAATATTTAAGTAGATATATAAAGTGTAACAGTACTATGTAGTCAAATGCAATTCCACTCAACTCTTTAGTATAGAAAAATTGTATTTGTTGTGGTAAGTAGGTATATATTTTTTTGTTTGTTTCAAATGATGTCGGTTGGTGCCTTCAATATTAAGAGTTCCAAGGACTGCCAAAGTCACACACTACACATCACTGCCACTTCATTTGAATAGAAGCTCATTAGTCCTACACTCATTCCTCTGCTGTTGAGGGCCTGATTCTAGTAAGTCTATCTTGCTGCTGCTGGTTGAAGACTAGTGGTTTTTAAGCCTAAAGGAAAAATATGGACCTACACTTCCAGTTAAATCCTACTTACAACCTAGTATGAACTTTTCCTTTGTTTTTCTTATTTGATCAAATATGTACATGCATCTAAGTTTTCTGAAACTATTTTCTGCTTAGAGATTATCCTTTAGGCACTATATTAGACATCTCATGTGTACCATTTTCCATCATCTCAGTCTTACCTCTTACTTCAGTTATTGTAGCAATGTGAGGAAGACTTCTCCAGCTTCATACAGTTCACCAGAAATCACCTTGCCTCTCTTGCTTTCTGTTTGAGGCTTCTATGATGCTATATAGGACACCTGGAGGAAATCTTCTGATACTGAAACACGTACAAACCACATGTTGGGGAGTCTGGGTCTATCGAAAGAGGAACCCATAGACAAATGTGTCTCCTTTCTTACCCTGCACAGATGGTTTGAACATACATTTCATAAAGCTCCTCAAAAGGCCCTTCAGGACCACACGACCCAACTCAGTAAGTCATCTTTGTATTGGCTTTCTTCCCTTCCTAGTTCATTTATCTGCACGCATTTCTGCTCCCTCAAATCACATTCCCCAAATAGCTTCTCATATATTAGCATTTGTTTCAGACTCTGCTTTTAGAAAAACTCGGGATAAGACAGTCATGTTTGTACTATGTGTAACTATTAAGACTTTTCCAAGAAACATTTGATGAATTAAGTTTAAAGCGACTGGAAAAGTCTCTGGGGGGTTGGTGGTGAATCCTTAACTAAGCCCACAGCCACTCGAAATACAACCCTTCTATGAAATATAGAGCCAGTTTGGTTGTCACTATATATTTTTGTTACTTCAGTCCAACAGAATTCTTTATTTTGTTCTCTGTCAGAGGGAGGATGTAATACACTGTAACTTGATGGTATTGATATTTGCAACAAATGAAGGTCTTACCTACCTAGCTATTTACTTATTTGCTAGAAGAGGAAGCTTATCTGGGTCACGCATCTTTGTTGATATTCCACTTCCCCACATCCATTCAGCTTGTTAAAACTATTTTCCTACTGACTGAGGAAATTATAGAATAGTCACTTATTTCTTAACCAAACATATCCCTCAAACTATAGAAATGCTAAATCTACCTCCTGAATTAATATATTACTAATCTTGATAGAAAAAGAAATATCTTGACTATTTAATAATTGCACTGATATTTTGATGCTTTTGCTTCTGAGTAGTATTTGGTACTTCTTTTTCTGGTTTGATGAAGTTTCAAATTGATAGGAATTTCATATGTGAATGCAGACTAGAGTTCATTGTGTCATTCTCTCAAACAAAATATTCTTCTGGTTCCTTGATGACACATTTTTCAATCTGGACATTTAGAAACTCCTTATTCGGCTATCACGTTCATTCCCACCCTACCTCTTGGAAAAGCTTGCTGTATTGGTGGGAACATGAGCCTACCTGGGTCCAGAGTTCATGGACTAAGCCTTGTGTCAGCTCTGCTTCTGGGCTTGTTCCTGGTTCTCCAGCTGTCTGTCTGATAGATTTATTCTCTGCTTATTGTCTGCCATCAGAGTCACCTGATAATAAACTCTATTCACCTGCAGGGCTATCTACCTGTCACCTACTTTTGAACGTCTTGAATTCTTGACACCTGTCTGCCTCAACTTTTTCCCCTCCCCTGCTGTTCTTCCTTTGGTTTGTTACTAGTGTTCCCTAACAGCCTGTCCTCTGTCCTGTCTGCCCCGGTGGGTCATCCTAACATCTGTGTCAGGTCTTCTTGAGACTGGTCATTTGTGTGTTGACAAAATCCTGGTTCTGAAACAAAGAGTACTAATATATAGTTGAAATATGTGAGACAACCCCATCCAACTTTTTCATTTATGTTCTGTACAGACATCTTTGGTTTCAGGAAAATGTAGTCAGAATGAAAATGAATTCTTCATCTTGTTTGGGAATAGGTTTGGTGCTTAATTATCAAAATATATAACTTATAAATGGGAGAGAATGTTACAGATTTTAAGAGGGGAACATATTTCTTTTAAAAACATTTCCTTTCTTGGCTTGAACTTTAAGAAACCTTTTTCAATGATTGATTTTCCCCTGTGTGGCTACTCTTGACCTCAGCACTGGTTTCTCTCTCTCCTGATGGAAGATGTTTTCTCCCTTGCTCCATATCCAACTAGCCAGTTACTGATGTTGGCTGTGGCATTTTTCTTCTCTTTTCTTTTTCTGAAATTGGAGGCTCTTTTTGTGATTCAGGCCTGTTGTCCTCTAAATATGTGCTGTGGGTCTCAATGGGAACCAGAGACTAGAGAGGAGAACTGGTTTGACATAGAATACATCTGTAACTAGCACTTCTAATAGAACATCATTAACACCATCTCTGTATGAAGAAAAGGTCTTAATTATTTCTTTCAAAAGTTTTTTATTTTGAAATTGACAGATTAAAATTGTATGTATTTATGATGTACAACATGATGTTTTGATATTCATGTGACTTAATGATTCTTAATTAAACCACTCTCCTAGGTTGGTTCTTCTTCATTTATTGTACTTTCTCATCCATTGATGGCAGATTTATCAATTGGATGATATGTTTGTGGAAGAGGAATATTTTTTGTTCTTATTCTTATTTGGTGTTTTGCTTTATCGGATGAGGGGTAGTAATTTTCCACTCGAAGATATATACACATGTTCCTCATTCCTAGTGCTCATATGAAGGAAGAAAGCTCATCTGTGACATATGGTGTTACCTGGCTACTTGTAGAACCCTTTCTGCTACATAGCAATCTTTGGTACACTGTTGAGAAAAGTTCTACTTTGTGACACCAAGCAGCTATACTTTTGCTTTGTTTTGTATTTTTGAGCATTAGGATGGAAATGAGGCCAAATAAGGTAAAGCAGAAAAATTATGCCTTTTAATCAGAATTTTCTAAATCTATGGTTGCCCTTACTTTCCGATGTCTGAGTGGTTAGGGGGTTTTCTATTAACAAAACATCAATTACTCAGCCTGAAATTATTTAGACTTAAAGCATAAGTCATAGTCTTCTGTAATTATGGCTACTTGATTAATGATTCTGACATTTTTATATGCTCACTATTGTAAACAAGAAAATCCAGTTTTAAGATTTGCTCTTTAAGAAATTAGAAAATTAAAAATTAATCTGATTTAATATTGTACATCTCAATAAAGAAAATTTTAGATGCCATTTTAGCCAGTAAAGGACAGTTGTTCCTTTCCCAGTTCTTGCCATACGTGGTGAGTACCAGCTTTAATATTTTGATAACACTTTGATAATGTCTTGGGATGAAAAGTTATAAATGTTGTCAAATATTTCCACATAACCTCATGCAGCTAATGGGGTTGAAAACCAAGGCCACCTTTAATAAATGAATATTGCCAATTAAAAAGATTTCCCCAAAGGGCTCTGTCTCATGAAACTTTCATTGGCAAGTTATATATTAGGTAGTAAATCCTAAATTTCAAATATATTATTTGAATTATAATTTTTACATATGGAATATTTTGTAATTTATGGAGTCTATTTGGCAAATAGTGTTTAGGCTCAGATTTAGAACAAACTACCCTCTAATTCTTTTTTTTTCCCCATAGGTTATTGAGGTACAGGTGGTGTTTGGTTGCATGAGTAAGTTCTTTAGTGGTAATTTGTGAGACTTTGGTGCACCCGTCATCAGAGCAATATACACTACACCATACTTGTTCTCTCTCGCCCCCCGCTTCCACTCTTCCCAAGTACCCAAGGTCTATTGTATCATTCTTATGCCTTTGAGTTCTCACAGCTTAGTTCCCACATATCAGTGCGAACATAAGATGTTTGGTTTTCCATTCCTGAGTTACTTCAGTTGGAATAGTAGCCTCCAATCTCATCCAGGTTGCTGTGAATGCTGTTAATTCATTCCTTTTTATGGCTGAGTAGTATTTCATCTTATATGTATATACACTAGTTTCATTTATCCACTCATTGATTGATGGGTGTTTGGGTTGTTTCCATGATTTTGCAACTGTGAATTGTGCTGCTATAAACATGTGTGTGCAAATACCCTTTTTGTATAATGACTTCTTTTCCTCTGGGTAGATTTCCAGATACGAGAGTGCTGGATCAAATGATAGTTCTACTTTTAGTTCTTTAAGGAATCGCCACACTCTTTTCCAAATGGTTGTACTAGTTTACATTCCCAACAGCAGTGTACAAGGATTCCCTGATCACCACATCCATGCCAACATCTACTGTTTTTTGATTATGATCATTCTTACAGGAGTAAGGTGGTATCACATTGTGGTTTTTATTTGCATTTCCCTGATCATTAATGATGAGCATTTTTTTTCCATCAGTTTTTTTGGCTATTTGCATATTTTCCTTTGAGAATTGTCTATTCATGTCCTTAGCCCACTTTTTTATGTGATTGTTTTATTCTTGCTGATTTGTTTGAGTTTGCTGTAGATGCTGGATATTAGTCCTTCGTTAGATGTATAGATTGTGGAGATTTTTTCCCACTCTGTGGGTTATCTGTTTACTCTGCTGTCTGTTCCTTTTGTCAGGCAAAAGTTCTTTAGTTTAATTAAGTCCCAGCTATTTATCTTTGTTTTTGTTGTATTTACTTTTTGGCTCTTGATTATGAAATCCTTGCCTAAGCCAATGTCTAGAAGGGTTTTTTCAATGTTATCTTCTAGAATTTTTATAGTTTCAAGTCTTAGATGTAAGTCCTTAATCCATCTTTCATTGATTTTTGCATGAGGTGAGAGATGAGGATCCAGTTTCAGTCTCCTACATGTGGCTAATTAACCCAACACCATTTGTTGAAAAGGGTGTTCTTTCCCCACTTTTTGTTTTTATTTGCTTTGTTGAACATGAGTTGTTTGTAAGTATTTGGGTTTATTTCTGGGTTCTCTCTTCTGTTCCATTGGTCTTTGTGCCATTTTTATACCAGTACCATGATGTTTTGGTGACTATGGCCTTATAGTATAGTTTGAAATCAGGTAATGTGATATCTCCAGATTTGTTCTTTTTGCTTAGTCTTTCTTTGGCTATCCGGGCTCTTTTATAGTTCCATATGAATTTTAGAATTGTTTTTTATATTTCTGTGAAAAATAATGGTGGTATTTTTGTGAGAAATGTATTGAATTTGTAGATTGCTTTTGGTAGTATGGTCATTTTCAAAATATTGATTCTATCCATCCATGAGCATGGGATGTGTTTCCATTTTTTTTGTCATCTGTGATTTGCTTCAGCAGTGTTTTGTAGTTTTCCTTGTAGAGTTCTTTCACCTCCCTCTTAGGTATATTCCCAAGTATTTTATTTCTTTTTCTTTTTTCTTTTTTTTTTGCCGCTTTTGCAAAAGAGGTTGAGTTCTTGATTTGATTCTCTGTTTGGTTGCTCTTGGTGCATAAAAGAGCTATGGATTTGTGTATATTGATTTTGTATCTGGAAACTGCTGAATTCTTTCATTAGTTCAAGGAGCTTTCTGGAGGAGTCTTTAGGGTTTTTGAGGTAAACAATCATATTATCAGCAAACAGTGACAGTTTGACTTCCTTTTTACCTATTTGGATGCCCTTTATTTCTTTCTCTTGTCTGATTGCTTTGGCTAGGACTTCAGTACTATGTTGAAGAGTGGTGAGAGTGAGCATCCTTTTCTTGTTCCAGTTCTCAGAGGGAATGCTTTCAACTTTTCCCCATTCAGTATTATGTTGGTTGTGTGACTGTCGTAGATGGCTTTTATTACATTGAGTTACCTCCTTTGTATGTCAGTTTTGCTTAGAGTTTTAATCATAAGTGAATGCTAGATTTTGTTGAATGCTTTTTCTGTATCTATTGAGATGATCATGCAATTTGTTTTTAATTCTATTCATGTGATGTATCACATTTATTGACTTGCATATGTTAAACCATCCCTGCATCCCTAGTATGAAACCCACTTGATCATGGTAGATTATCTTTTTTATATGTTGTTGGATTCAGTTAAGGAGTGTTTTGTTAAGAATTTTAGCATCTATGTCGTCAGGGATATTGATCTGTAGTTTTCTTTTTTGGTTATGTCCTTTCTTGGTTTTCGTATTAGGGTGACGCTGGCTTCATAGAATGAAGTAGGGAGAGGTCCCTTTTTCTCTATCTTGCGGAATAGTGTTAATAGGATTGGTATCGATTCTTCTTTGAATGTCTGGTAGAATTCTGCTGTGAATCTGTCCATTCCTGGACTTTTTTTGTTGGTTATCTTTTAATTACCATTTCAGTGTCACTGCTTGTTATTGGTCTGTTGAGAGTATCCAATTCTTCCTGATTTAAGCTATTAGGGTTGTATCTCTCCAGTAATATATCCATCTCTTTTGGTTATCTAGTTTATGTGTGCAAAGGTGTTTATGGTAGCCTTGAATAATCTTTTGTTTTTCTGTGGTGTCAGTTGTAACATCCCCATTTTGTTTCTTATTGAGGATATTTGGGTTTTCTGTCTTCTTTCCTTGCTTAATCTTGCTAAGGTCTATCAATTTTATTTATCTTTTCAAAGAACCAGCTTTTCGTTTCATTTATCTTTTGTATTTTTGTTTGTTTGTTTCAATTTCATTTAGTTTTGCTCTGATCTTGGTTATTTCCTTTCTTCTGCTGGGTTTAGGTTGGTTTGTTCTTGTTTCTCTAGTTCCTTTAGGTGTGACCTTAGATTGTCTGTTTGTACTCTTTCAGTCTTTTTGATGCAGGCATTTAGGGCTATGAACTTTCCTCTTAGCATCACCTTTGTTGCGTCCTAGAGGTTTTGATAGATTGTGTCACTATTGTCATTCAATTTGAAGAATTTTTAAATTTCCATCTTGGTTTCCTTTTTGACCCAATGACCATTCAGGAACAGGTTATTTACTTTTCATGTATTTACATGGTTTTGAGGTTCCTTTTGGAGTTGATTTCCTGTTTTATTACACTGTGATCTGAGAGAGTGCTTTATATAATTTCAGTTTTCTTAAATTTATTGAGGCTCGTTTTGTGGTCTACCATATGGTCTATCTTGGAGAAAGTTCTATGTGCTGTTGAATAGAATGTATATTTTATGGCTGTTGGATGGGAGAATCTATATATATCTGTTTTGTCCATTTGTTTCAAGGTATAGTTTAAATCCATTGTTTCTTTGTTGACTTTCTGTCTTGATGACCTGTCTAGTGCTGTCAGTGGAGTATTTAAGTCCCTCAATATTACTGTATTGCTGTCTGTCTAATTTCTTAGGTCTATTAGTAATTGTTTTATAAATTTAGGAGCTCCAGTGTTAGGTGCATATATGTTTAGGATTGTGATATTTTCCTGTTGGACAAGGCCTTTTACCATTATATAATGTCCCTCTTTGTCTTTTTTAACTGCTGTTGCTTTAAAGTTTGTTTTGTCTGATATAAGAATAGCTACTCTGTATGCTCACTTTTGGTGTCCATTTGCGTGAAATACCTTTTTCCACACCTTTACTTTAAGTCTGTGTGAATCCTTATATGTTAGGTGAGTCTATTGAAGGCAGCAGATAGTTGGTAAATACTTATTCATTCTGCAGTTCTATATCTTTTAAGTGGAGCATTTAGGCCATTTACATTCTATGTTAGTATTGAGATATGAGGTACCATTCCATTCATCATGCTATTTGGTGCCTTGTGTAACTTGATTTTTTGGTTTTGTTTTTTAAATTGTATTTTTGGTTTATAGGTCCTGTGGGAATTTATTCTTTAAAGAGATTCTTTTTTCATGTGTTTCCAGGATTTCTTTCAAGATTTAGAGCTCCTTTTAGCAGTTGTAGTGGTAGCTTGGTAGTGGCAAATTCTCTCAGCATTTGTTTTTCTGAAAAAGACTGTATCTTTCCCTCATATATGATGCTTAGTTTCACTGGATACAAAATTATAGGCTGATAATTGTGTTTTTTTGTTTGTTGGTTTTTGTTTTGAGACAAGAGTCTCACTCTGTTGCTCAGGCTGGAGTGCAGTGGTACAATCTCAGCTCACTGCAACTTCTGTCTCCAGGGTTCAAGTGATTCTCCTGCCTCAGCCTCCCAAGCCACCATGCCCAGCTAAGTTTTGTATTTTTAGTAGAGACAGGCTTTCACCATAGTTGGCCAGGCTGGTCTTGAACTCCTGACCTCAGGTGATCTATCTGCCTTGGCCTCGCAAAGTGTTGAGATTACAGGGGTGAGCCACCACACCTGGCCTGATAGCTGTTTTGTTTGAGGAGGCTGAAGATAGGGCCCCAATCCCCTCTAGCTTGTAGGGCTTCTGATGAGGGATCTGCTGTTAATGTGATATAATTTTCTTTGTAGGTTACCTGGTGCTTTTGTCTCATAACTCTTAATATTATTTTCTTCATCTGAACTTTAAATAACCTGATGACAATGTGCCTAGGTGATGATCTTTTTGTGTTAAATTTCCCAGGTGGTCTTTGTCCTTCTTGTATTTGGATATCTAGGTCTCTAGCAAGGGCAGGGAAGTTTTTCTTGATTATTTCCCCACTAGGTTTTCCAAATTTTTAGATTTCTCTTCTTTCTCAGAAATGCGATCATTCTTAGGTTTGGTCATTTAACATAATCACAGACTTCTTGGAGGCTTTGTTCGTATTTTCTTATTCTCTTTTCTTTGTCTATGTTGGATTGGGTTAATTCAAAGACCTTGTCTTTTAACTCTGAATTTCTTTCCTCTTCTTGTTCAATTCTATTGCTGAGACTTTCCAGAGCATTTTGCATTTCTATCTGTGAGTCCAGCGTTTCCCGAAGTGTTGATTGTTTTTGTTTTTATTTATGCTATTTCACTGAATATTTCTACCTTCACTTCTTGTATCATTTTTTGGATTTCCTTGCATTGTATTTTGCCTTTTTCTGGTGCCTCCTTGATTAGCTTAATAACTAACCACCTGAATTCTTTTTCAGGTCAATCAGGGATTTCTTCTTGATTTGAATCCATTGCTGGTGAGCTAGTGTGATTTTTGGAGAGGTGTTAAAGTGCCTTGTTTTGTCATATTACCAGAGTTGATTTTCTGGTTCCTTCTCATTTGAGTAGGCTCAGAGGGAAGGTCTAGGGCTGAGGGCTGTTGTTCAGATTCTTTTGTTCCACAGGGTGTTTCCTTGATGTAGCACTCTCCCCCTTTTCCTATGGATGTGGCTTCCTGAGAGCTGAGCTGTAGTTATTGCTATCTGTCTTCTGGGTCTGGCCACCTAGCAAGTTTTCTAGGCTCCTGGCTGATACTGGCGGCTGTCTTCACAGAGTCCTGTGATGTGAACCATCTATGGGTCTCTCGGCCATGGATGCCAGCACAGTATTTGGGGTGTCTCTCAGGTCCTGTAGGAGCAATCTGCTTCCTTCAGAGGGTCTGTGGGTCATTTCAGGTTTCCTGATGTATTCCTGAAGTCAGTTATTCAGTAGCTAAAATTCATGATGAAAGCCTCCACATGCTGCTGTGTTTGTCTGAGTCAGAGCTGCAATCTAGTCCTGCCTCCTGTCTGCCAGAAGGGAATCAGAAGATCAAACTATCCTCTAATTCAATGCTAATTTTGGACTCAGTGGAGCACTCCTATAATCCCATTTTCCTATCTGTTATCTTGATTCTAGTTCTTCATTCCCAAGACATTACAGTTGTTTCTCTACACTGAAAGGTAAAGAAACCACGGAATGTTAGAATACAGATAGAGTTTGGAATGATAAGAAAATGAGGTTAAATTTTGCCTTTGACTCTTACCAGAGATGTAATCTCGGTTAACTTACCAATTCTTGTTCTACAAAATTTTTCTCTAATCATTATTGCTATCATTTAATGAGAAAAAAAATACATGGTAGATCTTTTCCAGAAAATTATAAACATCCCCATTAATTTTCATAACACCACCGTGAGGCAGATATTGTCATCTACATATTTTATCTAAGGAAATTGAGTCACAGGAGACTATGTAATTCTTTTAATTTCATGCAGTAAGTGCCAGAGTCAATATTCAAACTCAGCCTTCTATATTCCTTTCTGTCAAGCAATATCAGATTACTCTTATCTTGGAAGCATGTTGTGAAATTTAATAAGATAATATAGTATATTTCAAGGCACGTAGCAAATACCTGTAAATATTGGTATCCTGTTTAGCCTTCTTCACTCTACTTCTAGTCATTTGCTAATATCTGCTTTTTGTGTCTCTTTTAGCATTGTTTTTCTCTTATATTTCTCATTGTTTTCCTTATTCAGGATGTTGCTTTTTCCTTGAATTGTTTTTTGTGTCCCTAGCTGCTGCTTCTTCCCAGCTTCTCCTCATTTTCACTCTACTAAGATATCCTACACATTCTAGTATATAGCTCTGGCCATATGACTACCTCTACATCCTCCTTCTTTTAAGGCTTTTCAGAAATGTAAAGTAACTCCGTATTACCTACAAAGCAAAGTTTTAATGTCTTAGTATCACTTTTGGAGCCCTCCCAAAAGTGTCCATGCACCACCTTTCCAAGCTTAATTATATTCATAGCAGCAAACTACTCTCTCTCCGTGAAGAAAGGACGGAGGTGTGTGTATATGTCTGAGTGTTGTTTACTTCTCTAATGTTTCTTACACTATTATTTTCATCTGATGTGTCTTCCCTTTCACTCCCTAGTCCTGAGTTTGCCTGTCATTTCTACCCATAAGTTTTAAAAATCCAGTTGAAAACTACCAATTTCATGAAGCCTCTCCTATTTTTAGCCATAGTCTTTCTTCTAATTTCCATTCATAGAACTTTGAGATTCTATTCCATTACTTACAATGTTCTCCTCATACTAAAGTTGGTTATGTCTACCTATTCCTATAGTGTTAAGTTTATCTCCCTTGAAGATAGATATCATGTCTTGTTCATCTTTTTGATTTTTTCACAGGACCATGAACAATACCTTACATCTAACATAATCTTAATAAATGGAATTTAAGTAAATGGATGCTCAAATGAGAGACATTCTGGAAAAGGGAAAAGAGCTAAGGCTTTGGAAATTGGAACAGTTTCAATAATACATCTGCCAGGAGCCCTGGCTCATGACTATAATCCTAGCATTTGGAAGGCTGAGGTGGGCAGATTAACGGAAACCAGGAGTTCGAGACTAGCCTGGGCAACATGGCAAAACACTGTCTTTGTGAAAAATATAAGAATCATCTGGGCATGGTGGCACACACCTTTAGTACCAGCTACCTGAGAGACTCAGGTGGGAGGATCACCTGAGCCTGGGCAGGTCCAGGCTGCAGTGAGCCGTTATCACACCACTGCACTCCAACCTTGGCAATAGAGTGAGACTCTCTCTCTCTCTCTCTCTTTCTCTAAAAATTGTATATATATCTGCCACTTAAGAGCTTAGTCAGGACTTTGCTTTTATATCTGTAAATGGGGCCAATACTGTCTATCTCAGATGATGGTAAGATTTAGGTAGTATATACAACAGCATATAATAATAGTGAACACTATAGCGTGATGTATTGTAAATCCTGTTCTAAGCACTTTGCATATGTTGATTCATTTAATTCTTATTACAGCCTTATGAAGTAAGTAGTATTATAATCTTATTTTTAGAATGAGCAAACTGAGGTGCAGAGATGTTAAGTATCTTGACCAAAGTCACTGCTATAGTTTGTATGTGTCCCTTCCAAAATTCAGGTGGTGCAACTGTGATAGTGTTAAGCAGCTGGGCCCGTTACAAGATGATTAGGCCAAGAAGGCTGGTTCACTTATTAATGGGATTGTGCCCTTTTCTTAAAAGGCTTCCTGCAAAGTTCAGCTTGCTGTTCTGCTTTCTGCCTGTGGGAGGACACAGCAAAAAGGCCCTCAAGCAGACCAAATGCCAGCACCTTGAGCTTGGATATCCCAGCCTCCAGGATTGTGAGAAATATATTCCTGCTGTTCATGAATTACACACTCTTGTATATTTTGTTGTAGGAGCACAAAATGGACTGAGAGATAGTAAGTGAATGAACTAAGATTTGAATTCAAGAAGTCAGGCTATAGAAAGCATGTATTTCAGCATTCCATCTTATAGTCTACTCTCCTTCTCTGTAAGTTGAGAATAGTTTTTTCCCAAAAATAAATGGAAAGGGGCTCATTTATCAGGCCCTTGTAATAAATAGTCAGTGACCCAGGTGGAATATGGTTTCTGCCCCTAACAAGCTCTCAGAATCACAGGGGAAGTGGGGAGGTAAACAGTGTGGAAATCCTGTGGCAGCAGTATTCACAATGTGGTATGAGAAAACAGACATATCTCCCAGTTGCCAAGGTTTTTCTTTTTAGAATGTTTTTACTTTTAAAGAAGACCTTCTTCTTTCTGTTTTTGATGCCATAAAATGAAGTAATTTAGAGCAGTCTTCATATGAGGTTTAGGACTCCAGGTGCTGAATAGTCTATGATTTCCAAAGCTTCATATTTTTATCCTTCTCTCTGTTATTTAGCCCTTTGACTTTTTCAAATCAGATGGGCTACTTAATGGACTGTGGTCTGTAAATCAAATGAAACTATGAAACTTTAGGGGAGACAGTTTTGTTATTCTTCTCCTCAGGCTCTAGTAAGAAAAGTGCTCTATATCTGAAACAAGATAGTGGGTGAACACATCTGGCCCTTTGAGTGTGTGTTCTAAATAGAATATCAAATGAGATGGGAGAAATAGCCATGTAGTTATGAGTCTCTGTGTAACAGGATTTAATATCAAAAATGGTTCATGTTAAGATTATATTTTTACCACTCTGTCCCCATCAAATATCTGCAAGATACCAGGAAGCAAACACACACAAATAGATGTATATTTCAATTCCATTGTATTTATCCAGGCTAATTTAAAGTAAAATCTTTTATATAGAAAGTGAATATTATCTGGCAACTGGCCAACCGTGCAGTGTCAGGGTAGCTCATTTTCTTTCAGAATGTGATATGTACAGAAATAAATCTTGAAGAAGGAGTGTGAGATGGGAAAGAGAATAAAGAAAAAAGTCCTGTTTAGCATAGGAACCTGTCCATCTCTTGATGCTTGCCATATGTGCTTTGTTTTTATATCACCAGTTTGCATATTTATCATGATTTCTACATATTGATTTGTAGTTTTCATACTCAGCCTTTTACATTTTTCTCAGTATATAGGTAGATATTCTGTCAGAGTGAGGGGAGTTCTACTTGCTGTTTAATGGGTTTCTCATAATCAGTGATAGATTATTTTTGATATTCCAGGAGTAGAGGTCTCAACAAGTCAGAATTACTCCAAAATCTACCCCAGAAGAAGTAAAAACCCTTTCCAAGAATATACTATTTATATTTAAGTATGTCTTCTTACCTGGAGTAGCGGCTCACATCTATAATCCAAGCACTTTGAGAGGCAGAGGCAGGAAGATCACTTGAGACTAAGAATTCGAGACCAGCCTGGGTATCATAGAAAGACTTCATCTTTACAAAAACTTTAAAAAAAATTAGCATGTAGTGTGCACCTGTAGTCCTAGATCCTAGGGAGGCTGAGGTGGGAGGATCACTTGAGGCCAGGAGTTTGAGGCTGTAGTGACCTATGGTTGCACCACTGCACTTTAACCTGTGTGACACAGTAAGGCTCTGTCTCAAAAAAAAAAAAGTATGGACAAGAAAAATGTGGCACACATACACCATGGAATACTATGCTGCTGTAAAAACCAATGAGTTCATGTCCTTTGTAGGGACGTGGATGAATCTGGAAACCGTCATTCTCAGCAAACTGACACAAGAACAGAAAATCAAACACCGCATGTTCTCACTCATAGGTGGGTGTTGAGCAATGAGAACACATGGACACAGGAAGGGGAGCATCACACACTGGGGTCTGTTGGTGGGGGGGCCAGAGGAGGGACGGCAGGGTTTGAGGAGGTTGGGGTGGGATAACATGGGAAGAAATGCCAGATAAAGGTGATGGGGGGATGGAGGCAGCAAACCACCTTGCCATGTATGTACCTGTGTAACAATCCTGCATGATCTGCACATGTACCCCAGAACCTAAAGTACAATTTTTTAAAAAAAGCTTTCTAATAACAACAACAAAAAGTATGTCTTCTTTATATTTGACATACCAAAAAGTACCACAACATTAAAAAAAAATCATGTCCTTTATGATTTTTGCTCCTCATTTTCCTAACTCCAAGTTCAAGTGTTAGGTATGACTTGATGAGGCAAGATACGTTGAGCATCACGTGGTTCAATAGAGCAGTGGTGTCTACACTAAGATGAATATTAGAATTACCTTAGGTGCTTCTGAAAAAATTCCTAGGGCCTCACCCCAAAATACTAATAGTGTTGGTCATGGGGGCAATATACAGTTTGAAAGCTCTTCTGGTGATTTTAATGATCAAGCACACTTGAAAACCATTGCAGTTATAAGCTTAGTATCTCTAAAGCTTCACATGATTCTACTGTGCAGCTAGGAATGAGAACTACTGTTTTAGGAGTTGGAAAGTTAAATATAGGGATAAAGTATGGACTAATGCGAGTATTGGACTAACGTTGAGTATTGCACTAAACTAAATAGAGATATCTGAAGATCAGAAAGAGAAGGTAACAGATTGGGAGTCAGCAATGTATAAAGCCCTTTTCATCTTTAAATTTCTAAGGCTTTAAGTAGCACTAAGATCAATAATCTTACAAAACATTTCATTTATCACCGGTGTCCATCAAGCTATGTATCTGTATTGCCGTGGTTGTCAGAGATAGGAAATATACCAGATATTTTAGAGATGAAAGAGAAGGCAAAGGGATTCCCATATTTTTGCAAAACCAGGGAGGGTGGAAGTGGTGGGGAAGAAGAGATGAAACTCCCTTTTACTTAGTAGCTGCTACATTCCAAGTATTTGCTACCTGATAAAGCACTACTGCTGATGAAAATCACGTAATAACTAACACTTTCATGGTGCTTATGTGTCAGACACTGTTCTTAAGTACTTTATTTGTACCAGTTGAATACTTACAAAAACTACAAACTAGAAACCATTATGTTTCCCCATTTAAAGATGAAGCAACTAAAGCACAAATAGGTTATATAACTTGCTCTAACATCACAGAGCTAGATAGTGGCAGAGTTTAGATTCAAATAATGGCGGACCAGATCCTGAGTCTCTGTTTTTAACCACTTTCAATAAGTAGACTTAGTTGATGGCTCTAGAATTTGTGTATAGGTGGATGAAAGAAAGATTGGACTGCTTTCTAAGGAATACATAGAATTCTGGCTGATGGGAGAGCTGGACATTGATGGTGATCACATGACTTATTAGTGTGCCTCTGAAGTAACCTCTTTTCTTTTCTTTCTTTCTTTCTTTTTATTATACTTTAAGTTCTGGGCTACATATGCAGAATGTGCAGGTTTGTTACATAGGTATACACGTGCCATGGTGGTTTGCTGCATCCATTAACCCATCATCTACATTAGGTATTTCTCCTAATGTTATCCCTCCCCAACCCCCTCCATCCCCTGCTATCCCTCCCCTAGCTTCCTACCCCCAAGTAAGCACAAATCAAACACACAGGCAAAGACAGTAGTCGTTATGGATAGATTGTAAGAGCATTGTTTAATTGTGAGGCCAGTGCCTTAAATTTATCAGTGACCATGATTTATTTTCTTATATCCTTCATTCTTAGTCCACATGCAAATCTCCTTTCTAGACATTTGACTCTTGTTTAGTTTAATTTTTCCTTTCCATATGCTGTTTTTCTAGCTATCACATCAGGCAAAAATACAAAAGGTCAAACCAAAAAATAAATACCCTGTCTGATATCCAGTAAAGTCAAAACAATGTAACAGAAGAGATCTATCTTTATTTATTCTTTTACGGCACATAATACAGTCATTTTTACTATCTCCAATTTGGTCATCTATCTATGTCAGTGTGGGCTTGCTGTGATCATCAAAGAGTCAGAGGTAGACCTGTTTTACATGCATCAGCTGGCTAGATAACCTATATCTTTTATGGTAGGAACACACAAGCAAGCAATTCAAGTCAACAAACAAAAACCCCACCATCTTCATCAGCACCTAGCCAGTGTGCACACTTGGGTGGAAATCCAGCCTTTCACCCATGACCTGAGAATTTTTAGATGGCTTCAGTTTCTCTTTGTCACCCTTATCCAGATTTCCTGTTTTCCTATGAATTTTTAAAATCTCTCCTGTGTATCTCATTTCCTAACCTTTCATTTTATGTGCATTGAACCTATCCTTGCATTTTCCCCAAAGCAATATTAGCAAAGGCATTTCTGTACCTCATGATTTTACTAAGGGCTTAGGAGCATCAGAAGTAGGTTATGTTGCCTCCTACTACTGCAAATGGTCTACGTTTACATTTTAGATGTTCCTGGTTTTAAAGCCCCTAGGCATAACCGCTACAGGTTATTTCACAATAATCATCTTTTTCTTAGGGGTTTCATCCTTCTGCTCTCTTGACAGGCAGCTTCTCTCCTTCTTAGAGTGTGTCACAGCTACCCAAATTCTCATTTTTCCTGTCATTTTTTCATGTCTTATTTGTGAATTCTTGGGAAAGTAGTGGATAGGGATTTGCCACATGACAACCTTTCCTTCATCTGCAAAGAGATGGACTTGAAGTACTATCAGTACTCTTAGAACAGAGATCTCATGGCCGGGACTGTTCCATTTCCAAAATATCATTTACACAAGTTCCATCAGAGGAGAAAATGATAACATGAGGTGTCCTGGAAAATGTTCGTTCACATCTTCCTCCAGGTTATGGGAAACATGCAGGCTTGCTATTTTGAAGTGTTTCTTTTGGAGAATAGAGGAAGCAAGCCTCTCAGTGGCCCACATGAGAAATAAAAAGCTATAATTGGAAGTTACTCTGCACAATTATCCTGGCTATAAAAGAAAATACTGAGTCACCTCTCTACTGGGAAGGTTATGTTTGTGGATTTTTGACCTATGAAGAAACCTCCCTTTGCCTAGTCATCTCAATCCGGAGGGCTAGGGTCTTCGCTGATCTGAGTTTTGTAAGCAAAAAGAAGAAATCTTACCAGCAGGTTGCTGGGACAGCTTTACAGGTAATATCTGATTGTTTTTTAATCCAGAGTCTACAAGGAACTTAAACAAATTTACAAGAAAGAAACAACCCCATCAAAAAGTGGGCAAAGGATATAAACAGACACTTCTCAAAAAAAGACATTTACGAAGCCAGCAAACATGAAAAAAAGCTCATCATCACTGGTCATTAGAGAAATGCAAATCAAAATCACATTGAGATACCATCTCATGCCAGTTAGATTGGCAATCATTATAAAGTCAGGAA
Source organism: Cacajao melanocephalus (assembly GCA_963573385.1). NCBI lineage: Eukaryota > Metazoa > Chordata > Mammalia > Primates > Pitheciidae > Cacajao > Cacajao melanocephalus. The sequence goes on from CAUYLG010025326.1 coordinate 63,421, forward strand.
ACAACAGATGCTGGAGAGGATGTGGAGAAATAGGAATGCTTTTACACTGTTGATGGAAGTGTAAATCAGTTCGACCATTGTGGAAGGCAGTGTGGTGATTCCTTAAGGATCTAGAACCAGAAATACCATTTGACCTAGCAATCCCATTACTGGATTTATACCCAAAAGATTATAAATCATTTTACTATAAAGACACAAGCACATGTATGTTTATTGAAATGCTGTTTACAATAGCAAAGACTTGGAACCAACCCAAATGCCCATCAATGATAGACTGGATAAAGAATATGTGGCACATACACACCATGGAATACTAAGCAGTCATAAAAAATGATGAATTCATGTCCTTTTCAGGGACATGGATGAAACTGGAAACCATCAATCTCAGCAAACTAACACAGGAACAGAAAACCAAACACCACATGTTCTCACTCATAAGTAGGAGTTGAACAATGAAAACACATGGACACAGGGAGGGGAACATCGCACACTGGGGCCTGTTTGGGGGGGGTGGCGCTAGGGGAGATAGCATTAGGAGAAATACCTAATGTAGATGATGGGTTTATGGGTGCAGCAAACCACCATGGCATGTGTATACATATGTAACAAACCTGCATGTTCTGCACACATATCCCAGAATTTAAAGTATAATTTTAAAAATAAAATTAATGAGAGTGTTGAAAAAACTTTGTGACGGATATCTGTGTATTAGAGTTCTAAATCTTTTACTCAATGTCTCATGAAAAGAATCAACTAATTATCTATGGGTTTGGCAAGAAATTTTCCCTGATATTTGTCTAAAACTTTCTAAAACTTCCCCCAAGCCCCAAACTCCAAGTCTAACTTTCATTTGCAAAGTAATTCAGAGCTCCCTCATTTCTTCCTTACTTCCCAGTCCTTTCTCTGAGCTAATCTTTTTACTTCAGAATCATTCATCAAGAGATTTAGTGAAACAATGCACAGGACTCAGCATTTGATTCATTCTCTGTCTGCTTTCCATAATATAAATAAGTCTTTTACCCCTCCATGTTACAGGGTCATGATACACTGCACTGCATTGTACATTTACATTCAAAATTACAGTCTCCCTCATGAGCCTACCTTTTGTTACATTCGTTATAACGCATCTTCCTTCTCCTCCTCATTCTGCATTTGGTAGTCTTTTTTTTGTTAACCACTTTCCTACCCTATTTAAGTATTTTCATCTGAAAGATCAGAAGTCTTCAGAGTATTTCGAGATGCATTGGCTGAATCTATTCCCCCACTTGCCCACTTTACAAAAATGTGAGTACAGACAGTATAACTTGAACATTTGGGCTTCCAAAATGGAATTAAGAAAAACACCCAAGGTAGCTGATGCATGCTCAGTTTCTTGACCAATGTACATTATGTTGTGAAATAAACTAAGTGAATTGATTTCATACCACTGCTGGGGAAGAAGAAATAATGATAGGGTTTAAATAATGAAACATTAATATGGAAAACTTATTGAAGTATATGAAGTTTATGGCTTTGAAAAATATATTTATCATGGTAGACAAAAACATGCTCTTGATATAACCACTCTTGTGAACATTTCTATTAGAATTTGCTTAAAAAGAAATATTCCTTCAAATGAAAGGAGGGGTTTCCCTGTTTCCTTTATTTTACCATTAAAATGACAAATGGGATGTTATGAAGCATCTGATATCACTTTTTATCTTTCTGGTTGTTTGATATCCTGAAAAGTATTGTTTGCCCATAGTTATCAGAATCATAACTGCAGTACATTTTTCTGTAAACTGCCTTGTTGATTACACACAGTACTGGCCAAAGAGACTTGATCAAAATTATCCAACTTTCTGCTGGACTGCTGGCTTTGGCCTGGTAAAAATCCCCCCCTTCCTTTTTTTTTTTGCCACTTGGGGTAGATATTTTCTTTTTAACTTACTTTTTGGTGACCAGTCAGTTAATACTAAGTGAAACAGACAAACAAAGCACAAGTACATTTGGTATAAAACTGTGAAAGAAGATTCCATAAGAGCAATATTAAATCCAATGTGTCCTAAAAAATGCAAAATATGTTTTTGAATCACCAAAATGAAATAACAATAGATAAAAAGGTAGGTTGAAAATAAAGAATTTTTGAAAGACTCCAAAACATGAAGAAAGGAAAGCAATTGTGGTTAGGAGAAATAATAGCTCTGCCTATTAATTAGGAATAAGTAACTTTAGCAAGTATTTTTAGTATTTCTTTAAAGATTTCTCTGTAAAGTAAAGGATTAGAGGAGTATGCAAATATTCTAAAGTATCATTCAATGAATTAGTTTCCATCTTTAAATAGTTATATAATAGCATAAATAAAATAATGATTACAATAGTAATATTAATGATGAGATTAACAGTGGAACTCATTTGGTTAATCTTCTATACTAACTGATACCAGTTCGAGGCTCAGACTTAACAGAAATAAGTGATTAAAAGGTTAACAAAAATCTCTTCAAAGGAATCTCTTTTTTGTTGCAAATAAAACCAGGTTTAAAATTCTCTGTATGTTCAAAAGTCAATTATTGCCAATTTCACAGGCTCCTCAAACATGAGATTTTCATTTAGCAGAGCTAACTTTACTCTATCTGCCAAAATCCCATAAAATGGCCATTTTCCATCTGGTAAATGTTCCACAATGAAATTAGAACTGTTGGAAAATAATGGAAATCTATGGACATGTGTTTACTGTTACTGAGATGTGAAAATTTGTTAGTGATATCTGATGTACCTTACTTATTTAAGTGCCACTGCTGACTCTTGTAGGCCAGTAAAGCCTGAGTTCTATATTAGAGTTCATGCAATTTCCTATCTCCAGGTAGAAGTTATTCACACCATTCTAGAAAATAGGATTCCCCATGTAATTAAATAGTGATTCTCAAATATGTTTGTGTGTCATTAATCCCTTGGAAGAACAAATGAAAATTATAGATTTTCAATCCAGAAAAAAAGACGCTATATAAAAAAATAGAAGCAACTTCAGCAGTTACATTAAAAAAAAAAACAAAACCCTATTCCAAATAGGTTTTTGAAGGAGGGCTTTTATAGAATCCCTTAAAAATATGTTAAACATTTCTCAAGAGGAAACTGTTTTTTAAGTTCAACATGTAAATTTAAATAATTTCCCATAGGTTCATTTACTCAACTCTATATTACTGGCATTTTCTCCTTTGAAGATTTAAACAAATTTCTCATATAATTTTTTATTACCCAGTGAATGGGCCACAAAGGAGATATCTCAACTAGTAAAAATGGTTTGCCTTTTCCCATGCACCAAGAAAAAAAATCAAAATTATATATGCATATATATATATATTTAAATATTTGTTTGCACCTATGTGCCTACCTACAGAGAAATGAGCTGCCATATTCACACTGTAGAAACGATTATAAGCTGGAGAAAAGAAAAGGTAGTTTTAATATATGAATTTTTAATTTATGAAATGTAAATATATATGTGTATGTTAGCTCTTGCCCCCTAGCTCCTTGTCGGGAAAAGAAAACCCCAAAACCCACAGCCTTTGAATTATAAAAAAAAATCTATTTTATCACATGTTCTTAATTAAAGTAAAATGATCTCCAAGGGTAGAAAGAACTCCTGAAGGTTCACAGGCGAGGAAAAATTCTGAGCTAGATGAGAAAAGGACAAGGAGCTGGCCATTAATAAAATTAAATTGTATGAAAATGATGAGTTACTATTCCCTAAAACAGCAAATCAGCTTTCTGAAGATGCTTTGAGGGATTTCAATTTGTTTGAACCCATAAATGCTCAATTTGAGCCTAAGCTCAGTGATTATTTCCTAAATATTTCTGTGGTGCCTTATTTTCTAACTGTATTGAAGACACTATCAATCGAAACGTCATCTCTCCTCTTTGAGGGACTGGTTTCACATGATGATGACAAGACATCTTTTCAAACTGTACGCTCAGGGAAACCACAAGATGGGCTGTATTGGCAGCTGCTCTGGAAAGCAGACTTTGCAGTAGACTGTGAACATTATTTTTCCCGATTCACAGCATAGGGAATTCCAGCTCTCTCTGAAGTCCGTTCAAAATATTCCTGTCTTTCTCTTTTACCTCCATACTGACTGACTCATTTTCAGACCTGCCCTTGGTTAGCTTTGATTGACAGATAGGCTTTGGAAGCCCATTGAAATCTTATTTTAGAAAGGATTGAAATCTTATCTCAATGAATTCTTTAATCTCTGTTTGGAGACCAAAGGCGCTATGTCAAAAGGCTTATAGATACCTGTACCTGCAACTGGGGTTTCTATGGCAAATTTACAACCATTGGGTTATTTGAAGGTTTCCAAGTTAAGATCTGATGGAGAGAGGAACACAGAGAGGCAGCTGTAATATGGACGATGCACCTATAAATTTTTCCTGAAAATAAGAATATCCTCTAGATCTGTCATGGTTAATAAAAAAATAGAGTAATACAAATGAAGACTTAAATTGATGAGGCACATGTGTAAATTGATAAGGGAAGTTTGATGCATCATAACATTGAAATTTATCTAAATTCAATATTGTTAAACATTCTTAAAGATCAGATGAATTATACATGAAGTATATGGATTATTTGTCCCTGGCAAACAATGGTGACATTTCTGTCTGTCACTTAGCATGACAAGGTTAGCATGTTTTATTCAAAACTTTTAAACAGTAAAATGATTTGTATGCATTACTCTTTCTTTGGACTGTCAGGGAAAGCAGAAAGCAACACAGTTATTCTATGACATTGAGTCAGTATGTGCATAAAAAAATGACAGAACAGGATTGCCTCAGACATCTATAAAGCTCATACTTTGGTTTTCTAATCATCTGGTAGAAAAACAACAAAACCATAAAGGCAGAAGCATTTCCTCACACTAAAAAAAATACCACTGTATACTGGAGTATAAATATGATATTTGTAATATAATGAATATGGGATATTTATGAGTGAGAATGGATCCCTGGAAATAGCATGCTTTGTGTTTTAAGGAAATTTAATGACAGAATATTTATTATTTTTCAGTAAATAAGTTAAGAGTCAGACTACGTTGTCTCTTTCACAGTTAAAATATTCTGTAGTAAAGAAATAGGATGATAATTTGTGAAATCTTTGAATTTTTGGCTCCCTGTGTACATAGGATGGGCACATAGAAATAAATAGCAGAGTAGAAGGCATTGTTCAGCTTTTGGGTAGAGAAATGAGACAGAGGACTTTAGTAATGTGTTTGCTATTTCTGTTACAGTTGTCTGTCATTGGAGGGTATCAATGTTAAGACTTGATAGAGTGGAGAAAAGGCAATTCCTCAGGCAGCCCTCAACTTACTCCTTCCTTTTTCCCTGACTTTTATGTCTCAAGTCAGACACCAAAGGAACCTTACACTTCACTGTTGCTGGGCTCTTCTTCCTCCTTCATAAGGTTCTAGAGCAGAAATGAGCTTTGAGAGGGTTATCCTGGGATAAAATAAGGCAGGACCTTGGGCTCTTTGTGCAATATTAATATCTAATACTCAGGACACTAAGAGTATTTTTTATTGTCTTCATTCATAAGTGATTTAGGGATGCTTTTTGGGAATACATTATGAACATAGTGAGTCTGCTGGGAATAAAATGATGTCTAAGACAAGCTTTTGACTTTGCAGTGTTTACAAGAGAGGAAGAAAGCTCCGTTAGCAAGCAAGCACAGTGGTGTGTTACAGGTGTTATTGTGGCTAATTGTGCAGGGTGAGTGGAGAAGAGGGTTACAAACAGACAGAGGGGGCCAACAGATTAGATCTTACTGTGTTCTGTTCTTCCCCTTCATATCTTGGGATGTTAACCACAAAGAATAATAATTTCTTATTTCATTGCATTCAGTAATATGTTTACTACAGCTTCAAACATAGTAAAACCCCATGTGGTCACAAAATGGCATGCATTTTGTGTTTCCTCCATATCTGATCATGACTTTGAGAAAAGTGAGCTCTTTAGAATATGTATCAACCTTTCATGATTATTATAACAGCTAATAGATATAATTGATCACAACTAGTCTAAAGAAAAGATTGAGGTATGCATTTTTTTCCTGGAATTATTTAATAGAGAATGTTTAATGAAAGAAAGAAGAGATTTTACTGTATACTCCCTTGTTCAGTGATATGCATTATGTACCTTGAGCCTGGAGATCATGAATATTAACATTTACCATACCAGCTACATGATAAGTAATTACCCTTCCATGGTGGTCCTGACAATGTATTATTATAGAAATTTTGTTATGCACAATATCTATTCAATCTATTCTTAACCCTTTATCTCAGTCTTTCCCTGACTACTGCTCTCTACAGAATCTCTGGCATGAATTGTAATGGTTAGAGAGAATGAAAGAACTATGTAGCTTTCAAGGAGATTTATCCTGACTTAGTAAGCAAATTTATAGATAGTTTAGAAGCAAATTATAATGCTGTATTGCCCAACAGGGACTTACAGGTGCCACAAAACTTTTGGGATGCTATGTAGTTTTGCTGGGCTGTCACTTTAAAAAATGTTGTATCCCTAGTGGAAAATATTTCTAGAAATATTCTGCACTTTCCATTTTTTACCATGAAAGTGCGGTGATCTAAGAGGAGCCATCTTCCAAGTAAATGTGGTGAACCTTTAGTTTGAAATATTCATCATGCTTGTTCTAAATAGCCAAAACTCTACTAAAATTCAGTTTGCTGGTTTATTCAGCTTATTCATTTTATGCAAATCTCAATGTGCATGAAATGAACAAAAGACTTCATTTCTATTCAAATGCTTTGTTAGTTTTCTATTTCATTTTTATTACCAAACTTGTTTTTCTCTTTTTCAGTATTAGTGCTTTATTCATTCTTTCAACAAATATTTGTGGCGTCCCTAGCATGATGAGGCACCAGAATGAATGATACCATCCCAACATGGTAATCAACGTGGACCACAGGTTTTATCTTTAACACGTTTTTAGGTGCACGATTAGAGGATGCTTGGAGATTTTTTAAGGAAACATACATGATGAAAAGAAAGCATGATCTCAATTACATGTGTCCATGAGGAGCACAGTTTCAGGGCCCATTGCCTTACCAACTAAGGGAGTGGGAAGAATGTCTACCAGGGGTTCAGGCAGTTGTGGACTCTGATTCTGACTCTGCTTCTTGAAAGCTCTTACTGGGGCAAGCTACATCTGATTCTGAGAGAGTTTCCTTACATGTAAAAGGAGAATACTTGCCTCACAGTGTGGTTAAATGAGTTTCCAGAGGCAACACCTTATAGAGCTCCCTCAAGAAATGATTGTTCTTAGCACCTTTTCTAGGCTCCTATGATCTAATGTATTTGTAAATGAGCAAAAGCATTAGTAATACTGAAAGATAGGCTAAAATAAGTTCTGTTAATGCAGGGACAAGCAAACTGTTCTGATGTTTCCTGGAGGGTTTGATGAATTGTGGATTGCCTGATCCCTTTTCGCTTTCCAGGTTTCGTCTTAGATGTAACAGGTCCCTATCATGCAGGTCTCTAACACACAATTCAGCCACAGGTACACAATTGTAGGGAGAAAGGGAGAGAGAGAATAAATGAGTTGCTTAAAGAATTTAAATGACAAAGCTGATTACCCATGCTGAGTTTGCTCCTATTGTTTTTAGAGACGTGTTTTTTATGCTACATGGCCCTAAACTCAAAATCACTCAAATAAATACTGATCTGTTCCATTGCTGGAGGAAAAAACTGGCTTTGTTAGACTTACAGAGAGATGGTGTTTCTATCTAATGTGGCACCTTTCTAAGGGATTATCAAGGGCAGTTTTGATTATACATGATTATTGACTTATTTGCAGTGTAACACTTACCTTCACTATACTTTTTTGTTTTACACATTGTAATTTGTTTCATCTTTTATTTATCTTGAATCTCAGGATTTACTTTATCTCTCTCTCTCTCTTTTTTTACACATAAGCTCTGTATGTGACTCTACCTGTTTCTTGCATGGGCTACTTAATGGCGATTTTGTTATTTTTCCAAAACATGTCATGGGACTGTGTTTAGAACTCGGGTCATTCTGTGTAATGTTTCCAGTGGGTGTTGCCATTGTTTCCTTAGAAATACTTGATTAAGATTTTGTGTCCTTACAGTTGCACATAAAAGTTTTGTAGTTGGAGTGAGCTCAGCAATGTTTTGAATGTCATAATAGTAACGCACTCCTTGCCTGTTGTATTATCCATTTTCATACTGCTGATAAAGCCATATTTGAGACTGGCAATTTACAAAAGAAAGAGGTTAATTGGACTTACAGTTCCACATGGCTGGGGAGACCTCACAAGCAAGGTGGACAGTGAAAGGCACGTTTCACATGGTGGTGGCGAGAGAGAGTGAGAGCCAAGTGAAACAGGTTTCCCAGTTTCAAACCACCAGATCTTGTGAGGCTTATTCACTACCATGAGAACAGTACGGGGGACACCACCCCCATGATTCAATGATCTCCCACTGGCTCCCTCCCACAACACGTGGGAATTATGGGAGTACAATTTGAGATGAAATTTGGGTGGGAACACAGAGCCAAACCATATCATTTCACCCCGACCCCTCCCAAATCTCATGTCCTCATATTTCAAAACCACTCATGCCTTCCCAACAGTCACCCAAAGTCTCAACTCATTTTAGCATTAACTCAAAAGTCCACAGTCCAAAGTCTCATCTGAGACAAGGCAAGTCCCTTCCACCCATGAAGCTGTAAAATCAAAAGCAAGTTAGTACATTATGCTTCCTAATACAATGAGGGTACAGGCATTGGGTAAATACAGCCATTACAGTTGGGAAGAATTGGCCAAAACAAAGGGGTTACAGGCCCCAGGAAAGTCTGAAAACCAGCAGAGCAGTCTAATCTTAAAGCTCCAAAATGATCTCTTTTGACCCCATGTCTCACATCCAGGTCACACTGATGCAAGTGGTAGGTTCCCATGGTCTTGGGCAGCTCCACCCCTGTGGCTTTGCAGGGTATGGCTCCCCTCCTGGTTGCTTTCACAAGCTGGCATTGAGTGTCTATGGCTTTTCCAGGTGCACAGTGCAAGCTGTTGGTGGGTCTACCATTCTGGAGTCCAGAGGACCGTAGCCCTCTTCTCACAGCTCCACTAGGCAGTGCCCCAGCAGGGACTCTGTGTAGGGGCTCTGACCCCACAGTTCCCTTCGGCACTACCTTAGCAGGGGTTCTCCATGAAGGCCCTGCCCCTGCAACAAACTTCTGCCTGGGCATCCAGGAGTTTCCATATATCCTGTGAAATCTAGGTGGAAGTTCCTAAACCTCAGTTCTTGACTTCTGTGCAATTGCAGGCTCAACACCACATGGAAGCCTTGGGGCTTGCACCCTCTGAAACAGCAGTCTAAACTGTACCTTGGCACCTTTTGGCCATGGCTGGAGCCACTGAAACACAAGGTACCGAGTCCCTAGGCTGCAAAGAGCAAAGGCACCCTGGACCTGGCCCATGAAACCATCTTTTCCTCCTAGGCCACTGGGCAACAAGTTTCTCATCTCCATCTGAGACCACCTCAGCCTGGATTTCAGTATCCATATTGTTATCAGCATTTTGGTCAAAGCCATTCAACAAGTCTCTAAAGAGTTCCAAATTTTCCCACATTTTCCTGTCTTCTTCTGAGTCCTCCAAACTGTTCCAACCTCTACCTGTTACCCAGTTTACTTTCACATTTTTCAGGTATCATCTTTTCAGCAGTGCCCCACTCTACTGGTACCAATTTATGGTATGAGTCAATTTTCATGCTGCTGATAAAGATATAACTGAGACTGGGTAATTTACAAAAGAAAGAAGTTTGTTGGACTTACATCTCCATTTGGCTGGGGAGGCCTCACAATCATGGCAGAGGATGAAAGGCACATCTTACATGCCAGTGGCAAGAGAGAATGACAGCCAAGTGAAACAAGTTTCTCCTTTCAAACCATCAGATCTTATGAGACTTATTCACTACCACGAGAACAGTATGGGAGAAATGGGCCCCACAATTCAATTATCTCCTACCGGGTTCCTCTCACAACACATGGGAATTATGGGAGTACAATTCAAGATGAGATTTGGGTGGAGACACAGAACAAAACCATATCACCTATTTTTATGCTGCCAACACAAAGCATCTTTCATCTGTTAGCTCAAGGCTCCAAGGCTCTAATACACAATAAAATGCAAAGACCACAGAGCAGATAAGTTCTCTTTAACAGTTATTTACATCTCTGTGTGCGTGAAGTGTGGTAAGTAAAGGATAGTGGAAAGCAAGAAAAAGCTGTCCTCCCTGAAAAGGCGTGGGTTGGGGTATAAGCTCAGCTTTCCTACTTTACCCCTTTGCCAAGTGCCTAAAACCATCAGACATTCTCACTCTACCCCTGCCCTCATTTTTATGGCTGTCCTTCTTTATTTTATTCTCTGTGCTATGGAGTATTCCTTTAAAACTGATTTTTTAAAATTATCTACGATACCAAAGTATTCAGTTTATTAGGATAGTACACTTTAACATATTACAAAGCCTAAGAAAAAGCAAGCAAGTCAATAAAGTCACAACTCAGAATTCTAATATTTTCACATGGTATCATGTGTTGGCCAGGCACGGTGGCTCATGCCTGTAATTTCAGCACTTTGGGAGGCTGAGGCAGGTGGATCACCTGAGGCCAGGAGTTAGGGACCAGCCTGGCCAATATGGTGAAACCCCATCTCTATTTCATGTAAATTCTGCCTCAATGCAAACTGTATAGACTTTTCTAATGAAGGATCTTTTTCAATCAGCATTTTCACCACCATCCCGAAAGTTTCAGTCTTGTCGGTAAACCTGTTCAGTCTCTTTAGGTTTTGACACTATTGCTTTAGAGCAACTGGTCAGCTGACTATCTTCAATATTCTATGCCATCTGCTGTGTTTGACTTGGGTTCTTCTGACTGGTCAGTAAATAATGGTGCTGTGGATCCTGCCTCATACTCAGAAATTTCAGGCAAGGTACTTTCATCTGATTTCTCCAGCTTTTCAGCAGTCCACTTGCTTGCAGCCTCAGCAAGTTCCTTTTCAGTTAGCCTACTGGGTTTGTCTAACACCTTTGATGAAGAAGCTGCTGAAGCACTTGAGGGTGAAGTGTCTCTTGATGTTTTCAAAGACTGGACAGGCCTCTCTTTGTTTCTATGCTGAGACTGATGGAAAGTATGATTTGCTCCTTTCTGGAGAGTAGCATCTGCTACTGACACTGGAGCCAGATCTGCTGTGTGGAGAATCCTTTTGGCCACCAGGTGATTCTCTGAAAAAAGCATTGTCCCTTTTATGAGGAGACCACTCTCTCGCGTAATGGGAAGAGTAGAAACTTTTTCTTCTAAAGCCATCTCTCATGTCCCTGTATTCAGGTAGCCTGCTTGCAGAATGATCGTCTCTTGTCCCTCTATAACCAGATTCATCTCCTCTGTGAGGTTGACCACTTCTTTGATCATGAGAAAAACTGCGGCCCTCGTCATCGTCCTGGTAATCAACATGACTGTAATATCTATTGTAGCTTCCTTCACCAGGTCTGTCTAGCAGTGGTGGTTTCTTTGGCACAATATTAACTAGTCTATTGTAGCCATCACTGGGATGACTTCAAGGAGATGCTCGTTCTCTCAGAAGTCTTTCATATTCATATCGTTCCACATTTCATCTCTCCTGTAAGCCACGGAATTCCTCACACCAGGGTGCCTAGGAAAGGGAAAGCTGTTCACCAGAGGCCTCTGACATGAGGCATTCTGCATCAGAGGCACACAAGGAAGATGAAGCTGCCCGCCACGGTGCGCTGTGGGAACCTGGTGCCCAAGAAGGAGTCAGTGCTTGACTCGGGGGAGGTCATGTGCACCGAAGAAGCTGGACACCAGGAAGGGGAGCATGCTGCAGGAGCCCCAGGATGGAGTGGCTAAAATTGATTTTTAATTCATTTCAATTATTTAAACTGAGATAAGGTCTTGCTCTGTCACCTAGACTGAAGTACAGTGGCACAGTCATGACTCACTACATCCTCAACCTCCTAGACTCAAGAAATCCTCCTGCTTCAGCCTATTGAGTAGCTGGGACCACAGGTGCACACCACCACACCCAGCTAATTTGTATTCTTTTATAGAGATGGGGTTTTGCCATATTGTCCCAGCTGGTCTTGAGCTCCTGGGCTCAAGTAATCTGCCTACCTCAGCCTTCCAAAGTGCTGGTTACAGGCGTGAGCCACCATACCCAGCCTAATATTCTTTATTAATAATGACACACTGATGGTTGAAGTGTAAGATATGTAAGTTAGAGGATAAATCTTTTAAAAACATCTCTAATTCTCACAATAGTTGTGTAAGGAAAAATCTTTCATGTTAAAAATGAAAAAAACTGAAACAGAAGGAGAAAATAACTTACCATATAATTTAGCAAATGGTAGAAGCAGACGAGAATCCATATGTCCTTTTTCACTATCATATGCTGCCTTTATTTGTACACTATATGTGTTTATAAATGTGTGTGTATGAGCGAGAAAAAGTGTATGCATGCAAGCTTATCAATCTTTCTATGTATATATATACATTTTTTTAAACCAAGGCTGAATGCAAACTTTTTGCTGCAGTTCTCAGAAACCAGTGTTGCCAGGTTGTTCAGTTCACACTGGCCTCCCTAGAATGACTTGAAATTTTATAAGTTGCAATTTACACAATTGATGCATTCTTCTCTTGTATCATTTTTACAGACATAACAGAATTTATACCATTTTATTTTTCAAAGAAAGGATTTCCAGGGCTGACAGTTGCTTTAATTCTTACTGGCTGGTCTTTGAAGGCATAACATTATTTTCTTTAGCATTATTTGTTCCTTCCTATAAGGAGCAACACCATGTTCATATTGTGTCCATTGAAGCAGTTTCTCATTTTTGAAATTTTTATGCCTTATGGGATGAAAAAAAACAAAAGAGGCGAGGAAAGACCCAGTAGTGATTTAAGACTATGATTCTAGATTGAAACATCTTGCTACTTAGAGGAACACCATATTTCACAGTGCATTTGCAGAAATGCTTCATGTCACAAACTCCTATTTCATGTCCTTGAAGGCCAATGGAGTAACAGAATTTCTGTTTCAGTGCCTATCTGATCAATAATCTCATGACTTTTTCTAGTTGCCATCCGTCTTGTGGTAAACTTTCACTGTGTTGATGTATCATGACTAATATCTACATAGATATGTATATATATTTGTCTCCTGCAACTGTAAATCATTTGAAAAATATTTCTACAGGTGCTTACATCTATTTATATAAAACATATTTTCCTTTACTTCATTGGAGATATATATAAATCAATTTCACTGGAAAAATACATTTGGAATTTAGCGTAATTCCCCTTGGGCGTGGCCTTTGAGTAAACATAGATTAATAGAGCACCATCTATATGGCAGACAATATTCTAGGCACTGTTTCAAAAATGAGTGGGACATGGACCCTGCCTTTCCAGAGCTCACAGTCTTCATAGCCCTGTAGAAACAACATGAAATAGGTATAGATTTTGTTACCAATATGCCTCAGTTTGAATCTTCTTTTTACCGCTTGTTAGATGTTAGACATTCTATTTCTCAATGATATCATCTGTAAAACTGAGGTAACAATAAATATTATCTTAAGGTTTATGTAAGGATTATGTGAGTTAATAAATATAAGGCATTTACAATGACACCAGGTACCGAGCACATACATCCCAATAAATTCTGGATATTATAGTTATTATTGACATTAGTACTATTACTGTGATGTGAGAAGTAAGCAGCTAAAGATTATAATACTATATAATGAGTATAAAATAGAAATGTGTTCAAGAGGATAAAATACAAAACTTCTTTGTAAGCTGTCCTAGGAGAGATGAAACAAATACATCGTTGAAGGAGACAGTATTTTCACTAGGCTTATGAGAAAAGTTATAACATTCTAGGCAGCAGAAATAGCATTTGAAGAGTTAGGAAGGCTTAAGAGAGCATGTTCCACTAAGCAAACTATAACTGAGACCATGTGTATAATTGGGGAGTGAAGCGTAGGGCAAACGGTAAGGTCACAAAAGGTCTGGGTGATATACTATAATTTGATACTTTATCATGTTGACATTGGAAGCCATGAAATGATTTTTTAAAAATGGAACTGATATAATCAGATTTATGTTATAAACAGATGATCCTATCTCTATTATGGAGGATGGATCAGAACACTAGCTGGAGGAAGGTAAGACCTGAGAATAGAAGGCTTTTATGATTGATCATATGAGAGCTGATCAGGCTGTCAAATTAGACACGGTCAATAGAAATGGAAAAGTTGGGATGTACTTAGGACATATTTGAGAAGCTGAATTGACAGTACTGGAGCACCATTTTTATAAAGGGAAAATAGAGGAAGAAGGGCATCTAAAATGATGCTCAAGTTGACGTTTTGAACAATTGGGTGGATGACAGCATTATTGACAGGAATAAAGCACAGATTTGAAGGGCAGGCCAGAGGCAGGAGGGTGGTTGGCTGGGAATGAAATTCTGGAAAATCATCACTTCATGGGCTGGTGGAAAGAGAAGGAACAGAGAAGACATGTAAGAAATGTGCAAGTAAGAGAAGAATCAAGTGTTACAGATTCTAAGAAAGAAATAATGTTAAAAAATATTTATTAGAAAGATGGAGCAAGGTGGCTAAGTAGAAGCCTCTATCAATTGTCCCCTGCAACAGGAACATCAACTTGAACAACTATCCACACACAAAAAAAGCACCTTCAAAATAACCAAAAATCAGGTGAGTAACCATAGTACCCAAATTTAACATCACATTAAAGACAGAGGCAATGAGGAGTATAAGAAAGACAGTCTTGAATCACCTACAGCACCCCTCCCCCATTCTCCAGCAGTGGCCATGTAGTGCAGAGAAAGAATCTGTGCTGTTGGGGGAGGGAGAGCACAGTAATTGTGGGAACTTAGTGCATTGGAACCCTATCACAGAGAAAGCAACATGGAGCAAAACTCAGATGTTAACCATGAAGGGACCACTTAGACCAGCTCTAGCTGGAAGTGAATTGTCTATCCCAGCAGTTAGAAACTGAGTTCCAGCAAGCCTTGCCGCTGTGAGCTACAGTGCTCCAGGGTTCTAAATAAACTTGAAAGGCAGTCTAGGCCACAAAACTGCAATTCCCAGGTAAGTCCTGGTGCTGTGCTGGCCTCAGAACTGGTGGACATGGAGTGCATGCAACCCAGTGAGACACCAGCTGGGATGGCCAAAGGAGTGCTTACAGCATCATCACCCCTTCCCCCAAACCCAGGCAGTGAACTCTGGGACAGACTCCCTCTTTCTGTTTGAAGAGAGGAGAGGGGAGAGTAGAGAGGACTTTGTCTTGCAACGTGGTACCAGGTCAGCCACAGTAGAACAGGGCACCAGAAGAATCCTGAAGCCCCATTCTAGGCCCTAGCTTCTGGACAACATCTCTAAACACACACCGGGCCAGAATGGAACCCACTGGCTGGAAGAGAGGGATCTAAAAATCTAGTCCTGGCAGCATTCATCACCTGCTGATGAACCCTCAGATACTGAATAATCAGCAGTGATAGCCAGCCAGTACTCACTGTGGGCCTTAAGTAACTTTCAGAGCCATGCTGGTTTCAGGTGTGACTCAGCACATTTCTGACCATGGTAGCTAAGGGGAGAAACTCCTTCTACGTGAGGAAAAATGAGGGAAGAGAAACAAGAGTTTGTCTTGCAGCTTTGGTACTGGCTCAGCCACAGGGGGGTAGAACACAAAATGAGCTCCTTGGGGTCCCTGATTCCAGGACTTGGCTCCTAGATGGCATTTCTGGACCTGCCCTGGGCCAGTGGGGAGCCCATTTTGCTGAAGGAGTAGACCAAGGTCTGGTAGTGTTCACCGTAAGTGGACAGAACTCTAGGGCCTGAGTGAACATTTGTGGTAGCCAGGCAGTACTTGCTATGAACCTGAGGTGATGATGAATATGAGAAGAGACTCCTCTGCTTGTGGAAAGAGAATGGAAGAGTGAGAAGGACTTCATGTTACTGCTTGAGTATCAACTCAGCTGCAGTATAATAAGACACTAAATAGATTCCTAATGTTTCCAATGCCAGGCCCTGGCTCCTGGATGGCATCTCTGGACCTGCACAGAGATAGGGGGAACTCACCACCCTGAAGGGAAAGAAACAAGCCTGTCTAGATTTGTCACCTGCTGAATGTAGAGCCCTTGAACCTTAAGTTAACATAAGCAGTAACCAAGCAATGGCCACTGTAGGCCTTGGGAGACACCTTGGCTTCAGGTCTGATCCAGTGCAGTCCCAGTGGTGGGGGCCACAGGAATGCTTGTGTCACCACTCTCCCAAGTCCAGGCAGCTCAGAACAGAGATTTTGTTTAGGGGAAAGTAAGAAAAGAAAACAAGAGTCTCTGCCTGGTAATCTAGAGAATTCTCTTAGATCTTGCCCAAGACCACCAAGGCAGTACCTCTCTGAGTCTATAACAGCTAAAATATTACTGGAACTGCGGTGTGCTCTAATGCAGATATAGCTGCAGTGACAAGAGACAGATTATAACATCCAAGTCCTTTTGAATGCCTGGAAAGCCTTCCCAAAAAGGATGGGTACAAACAAACCCAGACTGCAATGACTACAATAAGCACCTAACTCTTCAATGACCAGATACTGACAAACATCCAGAAGCATAACGACAATCCAGAACAGCATGACCTCACCAAAAGAACTAAATAATGTTCCAGTTACCAATCCTGAAGAGACAGAGATATGTGACCTTTCAGATAATTCAAAGTAACTACTTTGAGGAAGCCCAATGAAATATAAGATTATGCAGAGAAGAAATTCAGGATTCTATTAGATAAATTTAACCTAGAGATTATAATAATTAAAAAGAATCAGGCAGAACATTTGGAGCTGAAGAATGCAATTGCCATACTGAAGAATACATCAGAATTTCTAAACAGCGGAATTGATCAGGCAGAAGAAAGAATTATTGAACTTGAAGATAGCCTGTTAGAAAATATAGTCAGAGGAGATGAAAGAAAAAAATAATAAAGAATGAAGCATACATACGAGATCTATAAATAGCCTCAAAACAAATCTAGGAGGTATTTGGCATTGAATAGGTAGAGAAAGCAATATGGCTAGAAAGTCTATTTAAAGGAATCATAACAGAAAACTCCCCAAATCCAGAGAAAGATAGCAATGTTTAAGCAAAGGTTATAGAAGACCAAGCAGATTTAACCCAATGTAGATTACCTCAAGACATTTAATAATCAGGTTACCAAAGATCAAGGACAAAGGACAGATCACTAAAGCAGCAAGAGAAAAGAAATAAATAACATACAATGGAGCTCCAATACTTCTGGCAGTAGCCTTCTCAGTGGATACTTTTCAGGTCAGGAGAGAGTGACATGACATAATTAAGGTGCTGAAGGAAACTAACAAACAAAAAAGTTTTATCCTAGAGTAGTATGTTCAGTAAAAATATCCTTCAAACGTGAAGGAGAAATAAAGGCTATCCCAGACAAACAGAATAGCCATTCTGAATACACAATGAAAACAGAATAGCGATTCTGACTGGTGTGAGAAGGTATCTCATTGTGGTTTTGATTTGTATTTCTCTAGTAATCGGTGATATTGAGCTTTTTGAAATATAATTGTTGGCCATATGTATTTCTTCTTTGAAAAGTGTCTGTTCATGTCTTTTTTTTCACTTTTTATTGTGGTTGCTTGCTTTTCTCTTATGAATTTGTTTGAGTTCCTTATGGATGCTGGATATTAGACCTTTGTCAGATACATAGTTTGCAAATATTTTCCCCCATTCTGTAGGTTGTCTGTTTACTCTTGATAGTTTCCTTTGCTGTGCAGAGGCTCTTAATTTTAGTTAAATCATATTTGTCAATTTTTACTTTTGTTGAGATTACTTTTGGCATCTTTTTCATGACATTTTTGCCCATTCCTGTGTTCAGGATGGTATTGCCTAGGTTGTCTTCCAGGATTTTTATAGTTTTGGGTTTTACATTTAAGTCTTTAATTCAATTAAGGTTGACGTTTGTAAATATATGGTGTAAGAAAGGCGTTCAGCTTCAATCTTCTGCATGTGTCTAGCCTGTTATCCCAGCACAATTTGTTGAATAAGGAGTTTCCCCCCATTGCTTATTTTTGTCAGCTTTGTCAAAGATCATAGGGTTGTAGGAGCATGGCCTTATTTCTGGACTCTTTATTATGTTCCGTTAATCTATATGCCTGTTTTTGTACTGGCTCCATGGTATTTTGGCTATTGCAGCCCTGGAGTACAGTTTGAAGTCAGATAACATAATGCCTTCAGCTTTGGCTATTTGAAGTAATTCTTGTTCCATATGAATTTTAAAATAGTTGTTTTCTAGTTCTGTGAATAATGTCATTGGTAGTTTTATAGAAATAGCACTGAATCTGTAGATTGCTTTGGGTAGTATGGTCATTTTAATAATACTAATTCATCTTCTCTAGGACCATAAAATGTTTTTTCATTTGTGTCTTTTTAAAATTTATTTGGGCAGTGTTTTCTAATTCTCATTGTAGAGTTCTTTCACCTCCCTGATTTCACCGTATTTCTAGGTATTTATTCCTTTTTGTGACATTTGTGAATGGGATTACCTTCCTGATTTGCTCTTGACTTGGCTGTTGTTGGTGTAAAGGAATGGTACTAATTTTTGGGCATTGATGTTGTATCCTGAAACTTTGCTGAAGTTGTTTATCAGCTGAAGAAGCTTTTGGGCCAAGATTATGGTTTTTTTTTTAAAGATATAGAACAATGTCATCTGCAAGCAGGAATACTTTGACTTTTTATCTTCCTATTTGGATGCCCTTCATCTTTTTTATCTTGCCTTTGCCTGATTGCTCTAAGACGTCTAATACTATGTTGAATAGGAATGGTGAGAGAGGGCATCTGTGTCTTGTGCCAGTTTCCATGGGGAATGCTTCTATCTTTTGCCCATTCAGTATGGTTCTGGGGAGTTTGTCATGGATGGCTCCTATTATTTGGAGATATGTCCCTTTAATACCTAGTTTATTGAGAGTTTTAAACATGAATGGATGCCAAATTTTTTCAAGGGTCTTCTCTGCATCTACTGAGATAATCATGTCTCAATCATGTATTTTTGTCTTTCTTGCTGTTTATGTGATGAATCACATTTATTGACTCGCATATGTTGGACCAACCTTGCATCCCATGGATGAAGCATACTTAATTGTGGTGGATTAGCTTTTTGATGTGCTGGTGGATTTGATTTGTAAGTATTTTGTTGAAGATTTTTATATAAATGTTCATCATGGATACTGGTCTGAAGTGTTTTTGTTGTTGTGTCTCTGCCAGGTTTTGGTATCAGGATGATGCTGGCCCTATAGAATGAGTTGGAGAGGAGTGCCTTCTGCTCAGTTTTTTTGAAATAGTTTCAGTAGGCATGGTACCAGATCTTCTTTCTATATACAGTAGAATTTGGCTGTGACTCCCTCAGGTCTTTGGCTTTGTTTTGGTTGGTAGGATATTTATTACTGATTTAACTTCAGAATTCATTATTGGTTTGTTTAGGAAATTATGTTCTTCCTGGTTCAGTCTTGAGAGGGTGCATGTGTCCAGGAATTTATCCGTCTCTTCTAGGTTTTCTAGTTTATGTGCATACAGGTGTTCATAGTGGTTTCTGGTGGTTATTTTTATTTTTGTGGGGTTAGTGATAACATCCCCTTTGTCATACCTAATTGTGTTAATTTGGGATTTTTTTCTCTTTTCTTCTTTCTTAGTCTAGTTAGCAGCCTACCTATTTTATTAATTTTTTCAAAAAACCTACCACAGCATTCACTGATGTTTTTAATGATTTGTGTCTCAATTTTCTTTAGTTCAGGTCTTATTTTGGTTATGTCTTGTCTTCTGCTAGCTTTGGGGTTGATTTGCTCTTGTTTCTCTAATAATTTTAGTTGTGATGTTAGGTTGTTAATTTGAGATCTTTCTAACTTTTTGATGTGGACATTTAGTGTTATGAATTTTCCTCTTAACACTGCCTTATCTGTGTCCCAGAGATTCTGGTAAGTTGTATATTTGTTCTCATTAGTTTCCAAGAACTTCTTGACTTCTGCCTTAATTTCATTACTTATCCAAAAGTCATTCCAGAACATGTTTAATTTTAATTTAGTTGCATGGTTTTGAGTGATTTTCTTAGTCTTGACTTCCATTTTTATTGTGCTGTAGTCATGAGCATGTATTTGATATGATTTCAGTTATTTTGCATTTGCTGAGGATTATTTTTTGTCCAATTATGTGGATGATTTTAGAGTATCTGCCATGTGGCAATTAGAAGAATATATATTGTGTTGTTTTGAGATGGGGAATTCTGTAGAGGCCTATCAGATTCATTTGGTCAAATGCTGAGCTCAGTTTCTAAATATCATTGTTAATTTTCTGTCACAGTGATCTGTCTAATACTGTCAGTGGAATGTTGAAGTCTCCCACTATTGTGTCTATGTCTCTTCTAGGTGTCTAAAAACTGGCTTTATGAATCTGGATGCTCCTGTTTTTGGGTGCATCCAGATTCACAAATGATCTGTCACAATGATCTGTCTAATACTGTCAGTGGAATGTTGAAGCCTCCCACTAAGAGTCTATATCTCTTTCTAGGTGTCTAAGAACTGGCTTTATGAATCTGGATGCTCCTGTTTTGGGTGCATATATATTTAGAATAATTAGGTGTTCTTGTTATGTTGTACCCTTTTCCATTATATAATGCTATTTGTCTTTTTGATCATTGTTGGTTTAAAGTCTGTTTTGTCTGAAACTGAAATTGCAACCCCTGCTTTTTTTTCTGTTTTTCATTTGCTTGGGGATTTTTCTTCATCCCTTATTTTGAACCTATGAGTGTCATTACCTGTGAGATGCATCTCCTGAAGACAACATATCTCTGAGTCCTGCTTTTTTTTTATCCAGCTTGCCACTCTGTGCCTTTTAAGTGGGGACATTTAGCATATTTACATTTAAGGTTAGTATTGATATGTTCGGATTTGATCCTGTCATTGTTTTGTTAGCTGGTTATTATGTTGGGTTGTTTGTGTGGTTGCTTTATAGTGTCATTGGTTTGTGTATTTAATTATATTTTTGTATGAGCTGGAAGCAGTCTTTTCTTTCTGTATTTAATGCTCCTTTCAAGATCTCTTGTATGGCAAGTCTGGTGGTAACAAACTCCCTCAACATTTGCTTATCTGAAAATAACCTTATTTCTTTTTCTCTTAGGAAGCTTAGTTTGGCTAGATATAAATTTTTTGGTTGAAGATTATTTTTCTTTAAGAATGTTGAATATAGGCGTCCAATCTCTTCAGGCTTGTAGTGTTTCTACTGAGAGGTCTGCTGTTAGCTTGATGGAGTTACCTTTATAGGAGGCTGGCCCTTTCTCTCTAGCTGTTATTAACATTCTTTCTTATATTTCAATCTTGGAAAATCTGACAATTATATATATTGGAGATTGTTTTTTTTGTGTAGATTCTTGCAGGAGTTCTCTGTATTTTCTGTATTTTACTCTTGGCCTCTCTAGCAAGGTTGGGGAAGTTTTCATGAATAATAACCTGAAATATGTTTTTGAAGTTGATTGCTTTCTCCCCATCCCTTTCAGTGATACCAATGATTTGTAGATTTGGCCTTTTTACACAATCCCACACTTCTCAGAGTATTTGTTTATTCATTTTTATTCTTTTTTCTTTATTTTTGTGTGACCATCTTATTTCAAAGAGCTAGTCTTCAAGTTCTGAGATTCTTTCCTCAGCTTGGTTTATTCTACTTTTATTACTTGTGATTGCATTGTGAAAGTTTTGTATTGTGTGATTCAACTCTATCAGATCCATTAGGTTCTTTTTTGTACCAGCTATTTCATCCTTCAACTACTGTACTATTTTATTGTGGTTCTTGGTTTCCTTGGATTGGGTTTTGCTGTTCTCCAGAATCTCAGTGGTCTTTATTCCTATCCATATTCTGAATTTGCTCTCTGTCATTCCAGCGAGCTCTGCCTGGTCAAAAACTCTTGTTGGAGAACTGGTGCAGTCATCTGGATTACATAAAACACTCTGGGCATTTGAGTTATGAGAGTTCTTGCTTTGGTTCTTTTTCAGCTCTGCATGTGGGTAATCCTTTAATTCCAATGTAGATTGAGTACAGTCAATGACCACGAGGACTTCTTTTCTGTATATAACTTGTTTTCTGGATGTTTTCACAGGGCCAAAGCTTTGTACAGGGCCTTATTTGAAGCTGACTTCTTTGGTTTCAGAGTAGGGTATGTTATTGAGGCATTTTTGGTATTGAAGCTTTGAGGTGTGATCTAGTAGGTGGCACTTAGGTGTATTGGTCAGTTGGTTGACTGTTACTCGGTTGTGTGGCTCCCCTGTGTTTCCTCGTAGTTGAAGCCATGTTCCCTCTCAGTGCTCTGAAAGTGTGAGTTTCTTTCCCCCTTGAATGCTGGCTGTAGAATGCAACTTGGCACTCCTTAGCTGCCTACTGCAACTCTGGGGCAATCTCACTATTTATGTTCCTTCCTCAACTTGCAGGTAGCAGAGGATGAGATCTTAGTAGTGTTTGTAGCCAAGGGTCTTTTGCTTGTCTTCTGGGGGCTCCACCCCAGAGAGATTCAGGTCAGCAATTGCCCAGTGGAATCAGCCCAGGATGGAGGTTCTGTGCTATGGGCCCAAGCCAGAGGTTTCCTGTCTGGTGTTGAATAGTTGCTGGGGGGCTAGTTGGAACTGATGGGGGAGGGACTCCTCTCTTCAGGTTGACTGTAGCTTAGAGGTATGGATAAGGCACTTAGGCTCTTTGTTTCTTTGTTAGTCCAAAGGTAGCAAGGAGAGCTTCCATGCTGAGGTAGCCGCAGAAAAGCTTTCATTTGCTCTGGGGGTTCTTTCCACGGGGTTGCAGAACTGTTATTGACTTGATACCTCTGGCGGGGTTGGCTGGGGCCCCAGGCCTGGAGGACCTGCCCAGTGAGGAGATAAGGGAATAGGCACCTAAGTAACAGTCTGGCCATTGTTCCGTAAGACTGCTGTGGTATGCTGGGTCCCACTCCTGTTCCTAGTCACTGTGAATATTTCAGTATCTGGAGGTGTTAACACTGAAGATTTTGGCCCACTCCTGTCTCTGGGAGTTCTGTCCTAGAGAGTTATGGACCTGTTGCTGGTCCAAACACATCTGTAGGAGGGGGAGAGTCCATCTGGGAGGTCCTACCCATTGAGGAGGAATGAGACGGGGACCTGTTTTAAAAAGCAGTCTGGGCACGTTTTTGTCCAGAAGCTGTGTTGTGTTGGAATACTGCTTCCACCCCTGGTTGGCTTGGAATCTTCAAACCCCAAAGGCTGGAGGTCTAAGTTGCCAACCCATCAAGGATGTCAGCCCATCCCTTTCTCTTGGAGCTCTGTTCCAGGGAGGTTTCAAATCTCTGTTGGCCAGAAAACACCAATGGGGATGCCTGGAGACCCCAGTTGGGAAGTCCTGACAAGTGAGGAGGAATGGGATTTGGTACCCATTTAAAAAAGCAGTCTGGCTGCATTTTCATAGAGCAACTGTGCTGTGCTAGGGGACTACTTTTGTTCCTGGTTGGCTTGAACTCTCCATAGCCCAAAGACTGAACAGTTAAGTTGCTGAAACAGCAAAGATGGTGGCCTGCCCCTCCCCTCGGGAGCTCTGTCTCAGGGAGGTGCAATGCTGCTACCAGTGGCTGGCTGGAATTCCAAACCAGTGAGTCTTATCCTGTGAGGTACCATGAAAGTGGGGCCTGCAGATTATTGCTTTTCAGCTTTTTGGATTCAGCCCTTTTCCTAGGGATATGTGTGCGGGTCTAACTTCCCACTTTGCCTGAGTTGCAGCTACTTTTCCTGAAAAGCTCAGAAAGCCTGGATATTGAAGTCCCCTGGGTCTCCATGTGTGCCTGAGTGGCTGTTCTGCTGAGACTCCATATATCTGTGTGTGTCAGCCTGAAAACCCTGGTGGAGTGAGTTCACATGAGGATCTCCTGATGCAAGGGTTGCAAAGATCCATGGGAGAAGCAAGCATTCCTGGGACCACACACTTACCACTTCCCTGTATGGAGAAGGTTCTTCTGCTGTCATTCTGCCTTGCTTTTCCCCATTTCCTGTGGTTTAAGTTGTTTCCCTGATTAATCCCAATATGTGTACCTGGATGTTTCAGTTTAAGGTGTGTATTTACTTGCTCCTTCTGTTCCTCTCCATGAAAGCTATGCACACTAGCTGCTTCTACTCAGGCATCTTGGCCCAAGGTTTCAATGAAGAAATTGTGAATAAAATTGAAAAAATTCTTGAAAGAAATGATAATGGAAACACAACATATTAAAACCTATGGGATATAGTGAAAGCAGTCCTAAGAGAAAAGTTTATAGCAATAAGCCCATACCTCAAAAAAGTAGAAAAATTTCAGATAAACAATATATACATCTTAAGAACTAGAAAATCAAGAATAAACTAAGCCCCAAATTAGTCAAAGAAAGAAGTAATAAAGATCAGAGCATAAATAAATAAAATTGAAATTAAAAAAACACAAAAGATCAATGAAAGAAAAAGTTGTTTTTATGAAAAGATAAAATTGACAAATCTTTAGACCAATTAAAAAAGAGAGAAGACCCAAAAGAATTAAATCAGAGATGAAAAACTCCTATCTCTCACCCTTTGCAGACATCAGGTCAATATGTATTAAAGACTTTAATCTAAGACCTTAAACTATGAAACTACTAAAAAGAAAACATTGAGGAAATACTCCAGGACATTAGACTAGGCAAATATTTCTTGACTAATATACCACGAGCACAGGTAACCAAAGCAAAAATGAACAGATAAGATCACATCAAGTTAAATAATTTCTGCACAGCAAAAGAAGTAATTAATAAACTGAAGAAACAACCCATAGAATTGGAGAAAATATTTGCAAACAATTCATCTGACAAGGGATTAATAACCAGAATATTTAAGGAGCTCAAAAAACTAGATTAGATGTTTTCCAATGAATAGTTTCCAAACTTTTAGATGTTTTCTAATAATGTTGGAAACATCTAATAATCAAATTAAAAACTGGAAAAAAGTTCTAAATAGATATTTCTCGGAACAAGACATGCAAATGGCAAACACCTATAGGAAAAGGTGCTTAATATCATTGATTATCAGACAAATGCAAATCAAAACTACAATGAGATATCATCTCATCCCAGTTAAAATGGGCTTTTTTTTCTCCCAAAAAACAGTCTAAGACAAATGCTTGTGAGGATGTGAAGAAAATGTAACTCTCACACCCTGCTGATGGCAATGTACATTAGTACAACCACTATGAAGAACAGTTTGGAGGTTCCCCACAAAGCTAAAAATAGAGCTACCATATGATCTAACAATCCCACTGCTGTATATATATATAAAACAAGGGAAATCAGTACATTAATGAGATGATAACCGCACTCTTAGGTTTATTGCAGCACTGTGCACAATAGTCAAGATTCGAAAGCAACCTACATTTCTACAAACAGATGAATAAATGAAGAAAAATGTGGTACATATATACAATGGAGTACTATTTAGGTATAAAAAACATGAGATCCTGTCACCTGCAACAACTGGAGGACATTATGTTAAGTGAAATAAGCCAGACAAAGAAAGACAGACTTTGCACATTCTCACTTATTTGTGGGAGCTAAAAATGAAAGCTATTGAACTCAGGAAGATAGAGAGTAGAAGGATGATTACCAGAGACTGGAAATGGTAGTAAATGTAAGAGCAGGGAATGGAAATGGTTAACAGATACAAAAATATAATTAGGAAGAATAAGATTTAATATTTGACAGCCAACAGGATGAATGAAGATGAGTAAAACTATTGTCAAGCAGCATGACTATGAAGGGGCATATAAATGAGGTTTTCCCCCTCTTTTTAGGATAGACTTCAGTACTTCTATATGCCAAGAGAAATGAGTCACCAGAAGAAGAGATTTTTAAAAAGATGATATAATAAAGAATTCCTTTCAGACGAAAATTGTATAGAACCCAAACAAAAGGATAAATTTTAAACAAGAGGAGAGTGTCTTATTCATGTACATGGGAGAAAAGAATGGGGCACATGGAGGTAGATTGTGAGTGTCTGGAATACAAATTTTAGTGTGTTCATATCTGATAGTTTCTATTTGTAAAGTAGAAGGTGAGGTTATCTTCATGTTTTATTTTTCTATTTCCATCACTTATGTTTTATCTAACTCCTTCCAGAAATTAAGTAACGTAAACCAAAAAGTATTCAAGACAAGTCCCAATCAATTTAGAAAGTTTATTTTGCAGAGGTTAGGTACATGCTGGTGACACAACCTCGGGAGGTCCTGGTGACATGTGCCTAAGGTGGACAGGGCACAGCCTGGTTTTATACATTTTAGGTAGACATGAGACATCAGTCAACATTTTTAAGATGTACATTGGTTCAGTCCAGAAAGTCAAGACAACTCAACGTGAGGAGGGGCTTCCTGGTCATAGGTGGATAAGAGACAAATGGTTGCATTCTTTTGATTTTCTGATTAGCCTTCCAATAAATACACGATTTACAGGAATAACCATGTATGCATTAGTCTGGCTTATGGAAACAATAGGGAAAACAAACCAATCAGCTATACATTTGTCTCAGGTGAGAAGAGGAATGACTTTGAGTTCTGTCTGTGCTTTGTCCAAAGGAATTTCCTTGTGGGCAAATTTTGCGGGAGATTGGTAGCTGTTTTATTTTTATAGCTATCTTATTTATGAATAGAATGGGAGGCAGGTTGACCAACGATGTGGTTCCCATGATTTTTTTATTTATTTTCTTTTCATTGTAGTAAAAGAAATACTGAGTATTTTAAAGAACCTCTAGGTTCTGTGAATTTCTAGAGGTATTTCTAGACAATGTTTGTGTCTGTTTTCTAACGAAGCTTTACCAACTGAAGTGTTGTTATTAGTTTCTGCTATTTCAATCTTCTGCCATTTTTCTTTTTATTGAGGGGGCTGTATAGATTCTTCTAAGTGCTAACAATCATGCTGTTATTTTGGTCAAAGTCACCTGTGTGCTCTCTGAGCATATTACCTGAGGAAAAAAAATAATCAATATTTGGAATCAGCAGTATCTCCAATCTGTATTCTTTATTAAGAGTCCTGGAAGGGCATGTTTGGTGTCCTGTACTGCATATTCCTTATATCTACCTAGGTGCTTGCTAAAGGATCACTCAAGGAACATTTTTATTTATTCAAGAATTATGTTTAAAAATAGGATTGTATCAGATGAATATATTGAGAATTAGGTTAAATACATTTTCCTACATTTCCCAGTTTTAAGGGAGGCTGTGCCTCAAACCTTCTTTAACTTCTCCAAAGTTCAAGTTTTTATTCTCATGGAATTGACCTAACACATTTTTCTAGTCCCAGACTTTATACTATGTAACTACAGTTCTGTCTTTTGCAGCAAAACAAAATAGTTCTACTTGTCCTTCCACAGAGCACCACCACAAACAATTGAAATGTACTATTATTGGCTAAGATTAATGAGATCTGTATAGGCAGAAGGAGAACCTAATTTTCTAGAAGCAATCTGAAGATTGGGGGGATGCAGCCTTTGGTGCAAAATGAAAGTGGGCTCAGAGAAGGGTGTTAGAAAATTGGAGATTATAAAGGTTCAAACTTCAGGGCAGGAGAGGAGAATCAGAACAATGAGGAACAGAGTCTTGATTGGATGACCATTAAGCCCAAATCACCAATCTCTCTTAATTGGATGGTTCCAGGTGATTGATTGGTTGGCTCCAGGTGGTCATTTGGAGGTACATTGGGGAAAGTTCCAGCTGAATTCACAAGAGGAACTGGTTTGGCTTGATTGTAGAAAGAAAAGTCCTGTGACAGTTTTACACAGTACATGACTACTTCTCTGTCATCTATGATTGCCTGCTTCTGTTTTAACTTTGAGCACCTCAGTTAGCCATGAGGAATCCATTTTGTCTGTCAGCTGGGGGCATGCTTTATAATTTCCCCCTTTTGGTTAAAATTTGCCATAGGCAGTATTGATGGCCAATATATGTTCTTGTTATAAATTATTGCCACAGTGGTGTAGCTGGCTACTTGGAGTCCATGTAGAACCTCTTTGGGATCCGTGTGGCTGAGGAACTTATGGCCAATATGAAGAAGTTGGGCCAAGTAAGGCACGAAGGCAGGTAGGCCTCTGTTAGCTCTTTGTCAGTGTCTCTTATGAATGTTTGGTGGTATCAGTAAGTCTATGAATAAAACTTGGAAGTGTCATGTGATCAAAATCCATGTTGGAGAATTGGCAAAACATTTGATAAGGCAGACAAAAACAATTTTAAAAGAAAGTAGCTGCTTAGGCTTCATAGGAGAAGGATTTAAGACAGAACTGTGGATCACAAGAAGTTAGAGTACCCTAGTTAAAGATGCAATTGATAAGAAAATATGGTTACTTCTGTGAGATACAACAATTTAACATAAAAACCATAATTATGACCAATAACATATACCAATAAGTGTCAGAATTTAAGAATATTATACAATTTTGGAACACATACCAATAACACGTTTATGTAAATATAAATCAAAGTGAAACACCAATTTTAAAAAGTTATCATTGTGTCCTATATGATTTTAACATATGAAACAAGCCTAATATGTCTCTCTTGGATTTCCTGGGGTTCCCATTACGTCCAAGTTAGTTTGGGGCAAAAAACATTATTATAAAATTTCCCATTTAATTTTTGGAAAGTTTGTTAAATATCAAGGTTTAAAATTCTTGATCAAAATAGAATTACAGATCACTAGGAAATATAGCAAAAGAATTTAAAGGCACAAAGCACAAGAAATTATTTCGATAAAACATGAAGTGGAATCTGTGTTTCCTATGTCAGTTATGTAAAAGGTAAAGAAAACCCTTTTTAAAAAATTTTCTACTAAAGAACAGATGAATGCCCTAAGAATACCCCGTTTTTCTGACATAGTAGCTCAACTCTGGCCTTGCATCAGTGTGCTCTTATATTCATAACTGTCTCCTAATTTTAACCAATTTGATCACACTAAATTCCTCCCATGGAATTAATCACTAACAAACTCTACAATTTGTTTAAACCTTTCATCTTGTCCTATATTTTTTGCTGTTGGTTTCTGATTTTGTTTTTGACATTCTATCTTAGGATAAAAATGTACCTTCTTTCCTTCTCATTATTTTGATGACACAAAGCTCTCTCTCACATAAAACAAAATTACTTTTGCTTTTGAATTTTTTTACCAAAAACATTTTTAAATATCTCTTCTATTTAGTAGTTTTAATCACATATATTACTACAGTTTTAACTTTTAATAAACCTAGTTTTCAGAGAAAAACCAAAGGAGTAAGTCATTTTGAACTGTTATATATTAGAATTTGTATATGAAAATAATTGCATAATTTTTAGAATAAAACACTTTCTCAAATTTTTTTCCTTTATTAACACATCTATAAATGTTTAGCTTGTCAATGTATATAAACTCAAATATGTTTAATAATTAATGTTTCCGTATTTTAACTTAGACATGACTCAGAAATTTTATAATTATTGCTTATTTTAATATAACATGACCTTAAGATTTTAAGTAATTAAAAATAATTTTGAAACTTTGACACAGGTACCCTTTCTAATGTCTTCTCTGGTTGTCCTGGGTCCAAACAACACATATGGCACTGAAAGATATGAAGGGCAGGGCACATCTGAGTCCTGAGTTTATAAACCAGGAGTAGAACTCAGGACAGAATACAGAACTATGAAGATAATACCTGGAAGATTCAACATTTTTCAGCATGGGCTAGGAGGCAAAGGTGGGCCAGGGAGGATGGGGCTGTATTTGGCTTAGCTCTGCCTTGCAGCTGGTGGTCCAGGCAGTGAGAACATGTCCCCATGCCTCATCATGGCCACCTGTCCAGACTCCAGAATCCAGAGACTGTCTTTACAAGCTCAAAGCAGAATGTGTGCAATGCTTTGGGTGAGGCCAGAAGCCAACCTTTATAGCTTTAGCTCACAGACAAAGCAAGCGAGTATCAAAAATACTAGAGACATCAGGTAGCGTGATGCCTCTGGCTTTGTTCTTTTTGCTTAGGATTGTCTTGGCTATGCGGGCTCTCTTTTGGTTCCATATGAAGTTTTAAGGTGGTTTTTTTCCAGTTCTGTGAAGAAGGTCAGAGGTAGCTTGATAGGGATAGCGTTGAATCTATAAATTACTTTGGGCAGTATGGCCGTTTTCACAATATTGATTCTTCCTAACCATGAGCATGGAATGTTTTTCCATCTGTTTGTGTCCTCTCTTATTTCGTTGAGCTATGATTTGTAGTTCTCCTTGAAGAGGTCCTTTACATCCTTTGTTAGTTGTATTCCTAGGTATTTTATTCTCTTTGTAGCAATTGTGAATGGCAGTTCATTCTTGATTTGGCTCTCTTTAAGTCTGTTATTGGTGTATAGGAATGCTTGATTTTTACACATTGATTTTGTATCCTGAGACTTTGCTGAAGTTGCTTATCAGTTTAAGGAGATTTGGGGCTGAGACAGTGGGGTCTTCTAAATATACAATCATGTCATCTGCAAATAGAGATAGTTTGACTTCCTCCTTTCCTAATTGAATATGCTTTATTTCTTTTTATTGCCTGATTGCTCTTGCTAGAACTTCCAATAATACATTGAATAGGAGTGGTAAGAGAGGGCATCCTTGTCTAGTGCCAGACTTCAAAGGGAATGCTTCCAGTTTTTGCCCATTCAGTATGATATTGGCTGTGGGTTTGTCATAAATAGATTTTATTATTTTGAGATACGTTCCATCAATATCTAGTTTATTGAGAATTTTTAGCATTAAGGGATGTTGAATTTTGTTGAAGGCCTTCTCTGCATCTACTGAGATAATCATGTGGTTTTTGTCTTTGGTTCTGTTTATGTGGTGAATTACATTTATAGATTTGCATATGTTGAACCAGCCTTGCATCCCTGGGATGAAGCCTACTTGATCGTGATGGATAAGATTTTTGATGTGCTGTTGCAATAGGTTTGCCAATATTTTATTGAAGATTTTTGCATCTGTGTTCATCATGGATATTGGCCTGAAGTTTTCTTTTCTTGTTGAGTCTCTGCCAAATTTTGGTATCAGGATGATGTTGGTCTCATCAAATGATTTGGGAAGGATTCTCTCTTTTTGGATTGTTGAAATAGTTTCAGAAGGTGTGGCACCAGCTCCTCTTTGTATGTCTGGTAGAATTTGGCTGTGAACCCATCTGGACCTGGGCTTTTTTTTTGGTTGGTAGGCTATTAATTGCTGCCTCAACTTCAGCCCTTGTTATTGATCTATTCAGAGTTTCAACTTCTTCCTGGTTTAAGCTTGTGAGGGTGCAAGTATCCAGAAATTTATCTATTTCTTCCAGGTTTACTGGTTTATGTGCATAGAATTGTTTGTAGTAATCTCTGATGGTGGTTTTTATTTCTGTGGAATCTGTGGTGATATCCCCTTTATCGTTTTTTATTGCATCTATTTGATTATTCCTTCTTTTCTTTTTTATTAATCTGGCTAGTGGTCTGCCTATTTTGTTGATCTTTTCAAAAAACCGGCTCCTGGATTTATTGATTTTTTGAAGTGTTTTTTGTGTCTCTGTCTCTATCTCCTTCAGTTCACCTCTGATCTTAGTTATTTCTTGTCTTCTGCTAGCTTTTTTGTTTTTTTTTTTTTTTTTTTT
>CAUYLG010025327.1:0-77045 GCA_963573385.1 Cacajao melanocephalus
GCTTGTGTGCGTTTTGGATTTTTGTTCTTTTAGCGTCCTAATTCTGTTTAACGTTATCTATATTATTTAGTCTGTCGTTTCTGATTGATGTTTTCTTGGTTGGTTGGAGGGTGGGATGGTTGGAGGGTGGGTTGTATGGCGGGTGGTCGGGGGGGATGTATGTATGAATGTTTGTATGTATGGATAGATGGATGGAGAGCTAGATACCTATAGATATTGGCTGTGTTTTTTAGGGAATCAGAACTCTAATACACAATGTAATATACACAACAAATAGATCAATTTTTAATATTTAGAGCTTTAAATAAGGCTAGACTTGGCAAACATCTTTTAGAAAACTGAAGTCCTTAAGAAGTACATTGAGTAAGAGAAAGTACAGCATGCAGGGAATCACAATTCAGCACTTCCGTATGATCTGTGTCACTCACCAGCTCTGTGACTATTACCCTTCACTACCTAAATACATTTAGCTGTAAAATAACAATTAAATTTGCTGATTTCCACAGACTCTTCCTGCTCTAACATTTCATAATATCTATGATCCATCATTGGTAATTATCATCTCTAGAAGGACAATAATATTCAAAGACTCCCAGTAACACAGGGCTGGTATAGGTAGGCATCTGATTGAGGAGAGAAATTTTCTAAACATAAGGTAAGAAATAAACTGGTAAGGAATTTGAAGTCCCTATGTATGAGGCATGCATAGGTATCTGAAAAACATTTGATTGATTCATTAAAGTGAAACATGCTATAGAAACCTTGGTATCAATCTGGCCCAGATGAAGGCTTTTGTTGTTGATTTTCACTTGTTTGCTTGTTTGATGTGTCAGTTTCAGCTTGTTCAACGATTCTGTTGCTGTCTGGGATGTAAGGATTTATGGGTCTGCATTTCTGCTCTACATTCATATCAGGCCCTGGTCTGTTTGCCCATTTATATGTCTAGTGCACAAAAACTTTGGCAAAGAATCTAGGGTTTCTCTAGAAATGTGGTTTCAAGAACTATTAGAAATGTTTGCTGGGCCTGATACTGAAGTTATCTATATCATCTTCCGGGGTAGGAAATGCCTCT
The DNA here is from genome assembly GCA_963573385.1 of Cacajao melanocephalus. NCBI lineage: Eukaryota > Metazoa > Chordata > Mammalia > Primates > Pitheciidae > Cacajao > Cacajao melanocephalus. Next base: position 1,073 of record CAUYLG010025327.1, read on the forward strand.
AACATGACCCAGTAATTCTGGGATTCAGAAATTCAGAAAAATGATTCATAATACTGAGTTTACCTGCCTAGACCCTAGTAACAATAATTTCACCTCAGTTGTATTGCATAATGATACAGATGTAATAATAGTAGTGGTAATAATAATAACCAAGTGGAAGGATTGCATGTATTCATACCACCAATGCCATTTACATTTAGACAGAAGTTAGAAATTGAGTACTATCACAGAATACATTCTCATGTGTTGGATTGGTTCAAGGGAAAGTCACAAAATCGGATGACTCTGATGGATTCACATTCTTAGAGTAAATCAAATGAGACTTTAGGTCCTGAATTCACTGGTCATGCATTTCTGGACTACATACCTCAACGTTACTCTTGCATTAGTGTTAATAGATCTGAAGCTCAAAGTGTGATCCCTGGCCCAGCAGCAGTGGCGTCACGTGGGAATTTGTTAGAAAGATAAATTATTGGGTCCCATCTCAGACCTACTGAATCAGAAAATGGGGAAAAGGTTCAGGAATCTGTGTTTATAACATACCCTCCTGATGATCCTGACTAAAATTTGAGAACTGGCACACCGATTCACTCTTAAATCTACTTTACCAATAAACAGTCTTCTGTTTAACATCTCCAGAGAAACATACTTTACTATTCTTGTATGCACCTAAAGACGGAACCTTACAGAGAAAAGCCCAGGGAGCAGATAACAAAACATAAAATAAATAAATAAAAAATAAGCCAGGGAATTCCAAAATATGCATTTGGAAGCAATGTTTCTTTTACTTCTGTTGACTGGAAATTGTGTTTACAGTGAGAGACCTGTGGCTAAATGAGGCACCTTCCCCATGATCTCAGAATCTGAATTAAGTTGTTTAATACTTATTCATCTTAGGCTTCCACAGGCAGCTAGTGTGAAATCAAAGCACTGTAGACATCTTCAGTCACTGCAGACCTAATATTCTAACGTTAGAATTCTAATGTTGTAATTCTAATGTTCCTCTTGCCTTTTTATCTTTATATATCTTCATTACTAACCTACTAGTTCAAATGCCAGCTGTAGAGGTTGAGAAGAAGCATTTATTAAAATCCAAATTCAAAGCAATGTTAGGTAGTTAGAATCAATGCTGAAAAAAATAGAGATAAAAGGCCATTTGGCATCTTGATTAAAATAACAGAATGTCTAGGAGAAGGAATAATATAAACACAGAGCCCTAATTTCCTATATCCAAATTATTCAGCAATTTGATTCCATTCATTGATTTTCTATTATAGAGACAGGAGACAATTTTGGAAAGATCAGAACTATAACCACATACCAAAGATAATGCTCCAAGCCCTTGATTCAAAGTCTTTCATGTTTCCAAACAATTCATAATTAAAACTCCACCTACCTTCAATTCTAGAAATCATTTCATAATGCAAATTTAATTGGCTGTTATTAGCAGGACCAGATTAAGTAGCCTGTTGTGGTCATGATGAGTTTATCTATTATGCTTATAATTAGGACTCCCACAGTCAATAAGCCCAGAGGTCCTCAAAGCCCACAGTCAACCCCTGTTGCCAAGAGCCACTTACACATTCTTAAATCATCAAGTGTCTATTCCTGCCGCCACCAAGAGTCACCACCCCCTGCTTTCCTCTTTATATTTTTAATCTAGTATGTGGATTAATTTGCTTTCTGGGAATCACAAGGGGCTAAAGGCTTCATGCATGGGCCTGTTTGCTTTTCTTACAAGAATGCCAATTGCTATGAGGAGCTAGAAATTGGGGGCTGGAGACTGGGATTACTGCACTATTACCCCTAGACATTGAGAAGCCAGGCAGCTTGCTGAAATGTTAGTTATCGAGAAGAGAGCATATCTTTTAATTTTAATTTTATTGTTATCATTGCTGTGATTTTTAAGCAACTTCATTCATAACTTCATATATTTTGCAACTTTCTCCTTTCTTCTTTTGACCCTCTTCTGAGAATAGATAAAGCCTGCTCTTTTTGTTCTGTATTCCAAAGAGGAGCTGAGTTATATGTCTGTTAAAAGTAACATCTTTTTAGGAATAACTCATACGTACTATCTAGAAAAGCTGCAGGGTCAATCTGAATGTGATTCCGACACTTTCAAAGACTGCTGTAAACAATGGCATTAAGGCTTATCACTGTTTTAGCATGCACAATAAACTATCTTCATATAGAGACAATGTTAACATTTTTTTTCAGCAATTAGGAAGCTTTAAAAATCCTGATGCCCAGTCCACATTCTGGATCAATTGAATAATAAACTCCAGTGGAGGACTCAAACATCAGTAATTTTTAAAGCTTCCCAGAAATTTCTAAAGGCAACCCAGGTTGAAAAACACTGAAAAGTGATTCCAAATTAATCCCTTTAGAATAAACAGAACAATATCAGGTTGGATGTGGTTAGAGTCTATAATTATTACATTTCCAAAAAAATTTATTGGATTGTGATTTAAAAACTAATTATTCATAACTGAGATTAGAACTAATCAATAGCAAGGCAGGAGAGAAGTTTTCAGCTTAGTTCAGGAGGCTTCTGTAGAATGTATCACTCTCTCTTTTTAAGGAACAATTTACGTTACCCATTAACTACTTTACAGAGGGTTTTTCTTACCTAGAAAAATATCTTTCAGAAGTTCTGCCACTTATTATCTATGTGATTTTAGGTAAGTCTTCTAATCAATGAAAAGGAGCTAATATTACTACCTACTTCATAATGTTGGTGTGTTTAAGAAAATAACTCTTGTAAAGCAATTAGCACCAAAAAAGCTAGCGTAAAACAAGAACCCTATAAACGTTAACTGTTATTATCCCCATGAACCCAAGCCAGGTGTTTGGGTATGGAGACAAATATAAAATGTGTTTTTAAGTTTTGAATCCAGCTACTGAGTAACTATTATTCTTAATTTAATATGTCAGAGAAACACATTAAGATATATTATGACTCATTTATCCAGTATAAAGAAACGTCATTTGCTTTGTGTTCCAGGTAGCAATCTTTCAACAGGGTCGTTTTTGATTGATTTTCCCCCCATACTCTTAGGGTAAAATAATCTTGCAAAGAATGGTTTTGAGGCTGTCTAAACAGCATTACCTGTGGGTTACAAGATGGAGACTTTTGACTTGTCTTTTGTTCATTTTATCTTAATAGGATTTGAGTAAGGAAACCTGATGTCTCTATCCATATCCTTTGAACAGTAGACAAGATAGTACAACAGTGCCTCATCTTAAGGCAATTCTAAAAATTCCACATCCTAGATTTAATTATTTATCAGGCTACTTCCTTTCCTAAACATGAAATAAAATGTCCCAGTTTCACCACATTAAATATGATAATCCAGGAAAAAAGAGCAAGATGATTTTTAAAAAGAAAGAAACATTAAAAGAGAGCTCATCAGGAAGCATCTGAACAGCTAATTAAACTGCAGTAAGAAAGTGTCTAATCTAGAGTAAAAAGGTCTATCCTTCATATTTTTAATTCCATCAAATGCCAATTTTATTACTTGAGAAGACACACATTTGACATATCTTCAAAAACTTTATGGATTATTTGATTAATATTGGTACTTAGACTATAGCTGCCAAATAAAATACAAGATGCTTCAGTCTGTTCCCACAAATATTGTGTCTGTCCCCACAAATATTGCATGGCACATATTTATACTAAAAAACATTTTTCGGAATTTAAATTTAACTTCTTTAAATACTTTATCCCAATTTAACCCATAAGATAACATTTTGTGTTTTTAGTAGAAACTTTGTAAGGATTTTTATCAGTTGAAGGATATTGCTTTTCATTTAATTTGAGTAAGTTAAATAGGGTGAACTCTTCAGAGATCATAAAATGCAATCATTTGAGATGATCGATCTGTTCTGTTGGCTAAAATCATGTTCTTAATGAAGAATCAAGAAAAAAAAGTTTACATTGACATATTCTGAATGATGTTTTATTTTCTTATTTTTATTTTGCCAGAATTACCTGAGCTGATAAATGTATATGCTGAGGTTTTGTTTTGTTTTTTAATTTACAGGATATAATCTTTGTTAATTTTACATTTTCTGTGAGTAATCCACTTACATATTTAAGAAAAAAAATCTGCAGTTGACTCCTAACATATATGTTCTAGAAGTATTGCATATTACTCAATAAGTGTCCATTTTGTAAAAGCTACTAGGTAAAATAAAAAATGAAATAATTAAAAGAAGCAACTTTTACACTGAACTACAATTTGATAACATAAGCATTCAACTTACGACACGTATTTTTGAGACTCAGTCTTTCCTTCTGCAGCATTGTGACCTCAGGTGATGTATTTAATCAATCCTTGCCTCTATGTCTTCATCAATAATATATAATAATACCTACTTCATACTCTGCTTGCTAGAATTAAATAAGAATAATTCATAGGCCATGAGGGCCTTAGCATAAAGTATACTTCAGAAAATATTAGGTACTGTTTTGCTTATTAACATTAATTATCAAAGAATACTCTGAGAGAGTATTTTCGGTATATTTCCCTTCATCAGCAAGCCCAATTCTTGATATTCTGGAAATTTCTACACGGGGTATTGCAGGTCTGCAGAGTAAAGAACAATCTAATTACGGTCAACAGTTGAAATCTCTGGGAGTTGCATACTACCTAGCAGAAAAAAGTAAAAAATGAGCCTGGTAAAGTGGTATTACCTAAAAATTGTTTCTAGTAGATTCTATCCACTGACTCTTCTCAGTGGACTCTTGTCTGTAATTGTCAGACAAGATTGACTCTATCAAAGTAAACATCTGTAAATTCATTTCAAATTTTCTTTAATACAGAATGACCCACATAACTGAAAATTAATAAAGTATGGCTGAATCCACATCAAGAAATGAATGCCATAAAATTATTATGTAATTTTTATGCATTATCATAAACATAATTTAATAATAAACCCAGGCATGTCATACTATACTAATTACAAATTTATTTCTTATGAAACAATTACTTTTTAAAAACTGCTATTATTAGTTCAATTTTTCTCCACTGTTCAATTTTGGATATCGTTTTTACCTCTCCTCACCTTTTTATTAAACAATTTCACTTCTCTGTATCAGGGTCCTGATTACTTTCCTTCAGAAAAACATTTGTATTTGGTTAACTGCTTAATTAAAAGTTTGGCGGAGCAAAATTTCTTCTTCAAATGAAAAAGAAGAAAGTTTCCTTTAAGTACCAGTTTTATCAATAATATTGTTTAAAAGGCTTTGATTTTCTCCTATGTACTTTGAAAACACCATTTACATTTTAGACAAACAATTTTCTTTTTTCATTTTATCTCCCTCTTCCTCTCGCATCCTCATCTCTCTCCCTCCATGCTTCCCCTCTCCCTTTCTTCCTCCCAGCTACTTTCCTTTCTTTTTTTTTCACTGATTGCCCAGTACCTAAGCTCTAGCTTTCATGTGCTCCTGGGTGCCTCTTCCTGAGGCTTTGTGATACGCATTTTGTCTTCATTCTGAACATTCTGTGCTCTCTGATTGTGACTTCTTTGTTCTGACTACTTCTCCTTTTAGTAAAAGCAGGGTAATCTTTTTAGTCTTTTTGAGTAGATGTGGAAAATTTGACTACTAGGAAAAAAATTTTAAAACTTTGATGACTTTTTAAAGTCACAAGTTTAGCATTGCCAGAGTTTTTAACTCTTTAAACAGGGTCTGGCCAGGTATCTCCTTCCCTTAAGCTTTTCCCTCTTATCTCTGGTCAGCAACTGAAACACTAGGTAAAAGAGAAACAGGTAGTATTTGTCGTCTCTCTTAGACAAATGCATTATTCAAAGGCTATATGGTAACTCAAAGCCTTTAATAGTGACAAATTAACAATGGATTAATGATTGAGGGAGCTGGTACCAAATATCATACCAAGGTCTGTATGTGAATTAGCCTATTAATCTACTAAACAAGTCAATGGAATGGAAATTTTCTGATTTTTTTAGTCTCCATTTCCTATGACTGAGGTTACAGCATCCATCTTCTAAGTAGTAAAGTCAAGATTTGAACACAGGCAGCATGACACCAAGGCCTGAGTTTTTTACAGTGACAATATGATATCTTCCCATTGAGAACATTTAATCTGTCTTTACACCTGTATTACTCCTCAGAGTCTCCTTTGTCTTAATCTACCGGGAAAATAAAACTGCTATCTTTGAAAAATTGAGATAAAGTCTTATTCCTTTGTGTTGCTTTTATATTTGACAAAACCTAATTGTACATATTTTTATCCACTCCTTCATTCATTAGTGTATTCAGTAAAGATTTATTTGGGCTTACTATGAGAATAATGCTTCGTTCCTCCTGCCACACTGAGGATTTCAGTTGAGGGGTATTGCAGGTCTGCAGAGAAAGAACAATCTAAAATGAAACTCTGCAACTGCTGATTGAGTGAACCATTTCTGTAAGAACAATTGATAAAAAGTACCCAGAAGCATGACTGTGGACCTTCCACTTGGTATCAGGTGTGCTGACTGTATTTACCCATCCTCAGATCTTCTTTCCCGAACAGTCTAATTCCTTTGCCCTATGGAAGACATCATTTTTTTCTTTTGCTCCTGGCTTCCTTTTCTGGTTGACTCCTTTCCCTCTCTATTGCTTTTTCATATGACCTTAGGTGTAGTAAAGTTTATATTATAAGTGCCAAGGGAAGGTCTTATTGAATCATGAGTTTTCCTTGTGAAAAAGAGGAGAGTGTGTATTGTTATAACAGTAGGATCTTTTCCTCAAAAGGGCCCGTGTAGAAGCTACAGAATTGGCATTGTTATACAGTCCATAGTATGATATTAGGTGTCGTGAAGAAAAATGGACTTTCATGCATTTGAAATGCACCAGAAAACTGCATCAGGTTCATGGCAGAAGCACTAGCCTCCAGACTGCCACTTAAGGAAAAGTTCACTGTGAGAATGTCAGCACTAATTGTTTGACAAGGTTTTCATAGGAGAGTTTTCCACTCTTTCTGGTTCTTCTGGAGTCAGAATATACCCTGCACTGTAGTAGCACAACTGCTTTCACAAAAGAAAGAGAAAGAGTATTGCAAAGTGGACAGCAACCGTGATCCATTTTGTTTAGATTTGTTCAAAATGTATTGCACCACAGCAAGAAATGTATTATAAACTTCGTCTAACTTTTGCTTCTATACATAGAGAAAAAGCCCTCCCCTGCTATACCTTTTGTTGTTCCTTGTGGTCTATGTATTTGTGTCTTCTGCTTATTTCCAACTGACAACAAATATCTTATAACAGTGCTTCTCAACTTGAATGTTTGTAAGAATTTCCCAGAGAACTTGTAAAAACATTCTTTGACCCTATCCACAGAGATGCTAATTTCATAAATCTGAAGCGAAGTCCAAGAATTTCCATTTCAGCCAGGTAAGGTGGCTCATGCCTTTAATCCCAGTACTTTGGGAGGCCAAGGTGGGTGGATCACAAGGTCAGAAGATCAAGGTCATCCTGACCAACATGGTGAAACCCTGTCTCTACTAAAAATACAAAAATTAGCTGGACGTAGTGGCTCATGCCTGTAGTCACAGCTAGTTGGGAGGCTGAGGCAGAAGAATTGCTTGAACCTGGGAGGTGGATGTTGCCATGAGCTGAGATATTGTACTACTGCACTCCAGCCAGGTGACAGAGTAAGACTCCATTTCAAAAAAAAAAAAATTGCATTTCTGACCAGCTCCAGCTCCCAGATGATATTGATGTTGCTGGTCTAGGAATCACATATCAAATAGCATTGCCTTGGAGTCACTGAAAATTTAGAATTGGAATGAATCCTATAAATCATAGACCAGAGATATGAAATGATTTGTCAAAGATCACACATCTACTCCATTTAAATATTGTACTGTTTTCCATTATGGCAATCAGATGTTTTTATAAATTTATCATTATCCAGAATCAACAGAAGAGTTGCTCTCAGCATGGTTTCTTTGGCACATATAAGTCATTTACAAGATAAAGTCAAGATAAAGTAGACCTTTATCCAATTCACACTTCTAAATGTGATTTTTGCCTTCTCACTGATTGTACAGACAGGTTTAAAACTGGCTTTACAATCAGTAAGAAGATAATAGGTTGAGGGAGTCATGGGTTTTACTTTCTCCTAACGCTGTCTTCAATGTACGTGTTGGTTATAGCATCATCCAGAGCTTTAAGTAAAAGCCTATTACACTTGACTATCTTGTCTCTTTTCTTCATCTTGCATAAAATGTTTAAAGCTGGTTCCAGCTCCCTAAGTATACTCCCTTTTGGTGGAACAGGAAAGGAAAGTTTTCTGTATATCTTAGACCAGTTGAAAAATAGCAACATGTCTAATTTGCACAAAGCAATCATGGATGAATAAAAATCATATATGGTTTCTTCCAGTAAATAATTCTGCACTAGAGTAGGAAGAATGTTCTTTCTTTGGCAATTGGTCCTGGGATGTATTTTATCATGTCTCACCTGGAAAAGTCTCTAAGCTGTGGCAGGCACATATTTTTTGCCTCTTTCTTTTGAAACTGAGTTTCCTCTGTTTGTGTGTGTGTGTGTGTGTGTGTGTGTGTGTTTGTATGTTTTGACCTGAGTGATGCAAGTTAAGTTTCAAAACAATTCATACTTTTTTTTTACCTTCATGTTTTTGACTATTGACTATTTTTTAAGGAAGACCACAGGGCAAAAATCCTCACATAATAACATCATTATAGTGAGAGATGCCAGAGGATGGCCATGTCTACTACTGAACCATGTTTACTGCACTAATGATGAAAAAAGAAACCCAAAAGAGCTAAGAAGAAGGGACAGAGAAAGAAGGAGGGGCTAATTTATAAGCCTCCAGGAGAAATAATCTAAAATATTGTTCAAACTTAAGAAAAATCTAATTAAAGGAACAATAGGGGTATGATGACAGATGAAAGGAATTTTAAAGCAGGGAACACTGACATTTCAAAAGATAATTTACTGTCAAGAAGAATAATTTTGCCTGGCAGGTAATACTAAAACAGAGCAAAACACTGTGATACAATATCAATTTAGGGAAAGCATGTCAACACAAATATAGTAAGTCACAAAACTTGAGAGAGACAGCCTGCTTGCCATTGGGAATGCAAGTTTGGCTCTCCTTTAGTATCACTAGATAGGAATGTTATGGTCACACTTTCTGGATAAGTGTGCATTAGTGTGTCCATAGTTAGTGCAATCTGCATTTATACTTCTCACTATGTTAAGAAACTGCACCGAAAAGAAGGAATTTAATTATAACTCTTGCATGTGCCCCAAATAAAAATTCTGTGGTTAGTGAAACCAAATCAGTGATTTGATTCATGGTTTAAGAACTCTAAAAGGAATATAAAAGGAGGGTAAAATTGAACTTTTAGAATATAAGCTTAATGAAGACACATTTAAGAGGACAGACAAAAGTTTGATTATAAATGTAAATGTCATGTTTTTGGACATACAAGGAAAATTATACCCACCTGCCTGTATCAAGGCAATTGACTTGCAATATGACCTGGGTGTATCGAGGCAGTATGATTTTTCTTGACTAAAGAAAAACCAAATGCAGTAAAGTTTTAGAAGAAGCTGTGAAAATGACAAACTGAAAAGCGCTACTACCCATCCCTCCAGATAGCTGCACAGATGAATATTTTCAAATCCTTCAGGAATTAGTATAACAAGTATTTTAAATTTTATTTTTCTATTTTAGCACACAGTGAAATAATTATTTTCCAATTATTTTATTGAGTTCACAGTAATAGAAATAAGGATCCTTAAAATATAACACAAAAAAAATTAAAATAAAATCTTAAGATAAGATACACAGGTATTAGTTCACAGTGATATAAATAATTGAACGGTTAAATAAATGGAAGAGAAGAAATAAATCATTCTTACAGAAGAAGTCCAAATAATATACATAAATAATCCCCCCTCAAAGATGTGAGCTTAATCCCACTATATTAGTTCTCATGCTGCTAATAAAGACATATCTGAGACTGGGTAATTTATATAGAAAAAGAGGTTTAATGGGCTGACAGTTCCACATGGCTGCAGAGGTCTCACAATCATGGTGGAAGGCGAAAGAGGAGAATGGTATGTCTTACATGGCAACAGGAAAGAGAGCATGTGTAGGGGACCTCCCCTTTATAAAACCATCAGATCTCATGAGACTTATTCACTATTACCAGAGCATCATGGGAAAGACCCACCCCAATGATTCAGCCACCTCCCACCAGGTCCCTCCCATGCCACATGACAATCACGGGAGCTACAACTCAAGATGAAATCTCTGGGTGGGGACATGGCCAAACCACATCATCCATTTTTCTTGAGTATGGACTGGACACACTAACTTGCTTCCAAAGGAAAATCATAACTCTACATTGGAGAGGAGCTTGGCAAAAAAAAAAAAAAACCTCTTGCCGAAGTGATCAAGGTTAGTGTCACTATGATGTCATGTAAATATTATATTACCCCGATACAATACTGTGAAAAGGCACTTTAATAGTCTTACCAAAAGCTCTAACCCCAATCTAATCATGAAAAATAATTGTATAAACCTAAAGTGAGGGATAGTCTACAAAATACCACACTAGTAATTTTCAAAATTGTTGAAATCATGAAAAATAAGAAAAGACTGCAAAAGCTGGAAGTAGAGCACACTCAGGAGACATAATGATTAAATGTTATGCCAATAAAAGATTTTAGTTGATGGGAAAAATAAGTTATATCTCTCTCTGATCTCTCTTTGTAGATACAAGCACATAGTTCTCACACTCCAAAACAAATACAATCAATAGCACACTTATATTTCAATAATGGCCTATTAGAATAATACAAATAATTTTTATAAGAAAAAATTAAATATGACAAAAATTCATAATATCTGTTACAATGGGTATTTTCGATTCTGAAAGTCATAAAAGGCACAAAATGAATGTTTTTCTTGTGCATAAAAGTATGTTATTCCTATCCAAATAAATGAAAAATGCAACAAAACATTGGTGAAAATTTTACAGTTTTGAACATTTTGGCAATCTGATTTTTATAAATGTATATGGCAAAATAAAGAAATAGATAAAGGGAGAAAAAAATGACTATTAAAGAAATTTCAAAGATAAAACATTTTCTTCCACATGTCCAAATCTAAGAAATCTACATTATTTAAAAAGAAAATGATGACAAACGAACAAACACTAGTTGAATAATATTGAGAAATAGAATCATGCTTAGAGAAAATTGGGATACTTAACAATTGCTATCATGAAAAAAAAATGGGAAGAATAGAATATAGTTTTGAAATCAATAATTTTAAGCCAATTGATGCTCATATGGTGAATATAAACTCTGATCATTATCTCACATGAGAAAAAAAATTTAGCTCTGCTAATGACATAAACGAACATAGTGAATCTTTAAATGTGTTAGTAGAAAACAAAATAATATCTTTAAAAGTAAAGGGACAAAATAACTTAGGAAATAGAAAAACAAAAATACGAAGACTAAAATGTTTAAGTAAAGAATAATGAATTTTTTTTTGCATTATATGCTTTAAACATGCATCTCCATATTTATGTCCAGAATATATGAAGAACTACTAAAATAAGTGAAATAGGAAAATGTATCAAGTGCCAAAGATCCGGGCCACAGCGCCTGGGTTTGGCTTCAACTCTGTTCTGAAATCAGAGGGCGCCAGGAGCCAGGGAGCGGGCGCAGGCACTTCTGAGCCTGTGGGACAAGTGGGGCTTCCTGGACCCTGAGAACGCAGGAATGCCTGGTCCGGAGCCCCGACTGGCCGACAGTGGCTGCGCCCAGGAGTACTGGACTCCTGCCCCCACCTACTTGATAGGGCACGTGGCTCCTGCCTGCTCCGGGCCCCTGCTGGCTCCCCACAGCCTCAGCCAGCCCTGCCCTGGTGCAGCTGGCCTCCTCACAGTGGTCACTTCCTATGGCCCGCTGCTGCCATCATAAACGTATATTTACACATACGCTTTTTCAAAATCACCTTGTTGCTTACGAATGCAAAAGTTTCTTCACTGCCATGAATTATAGATTGATGGCTTAGTCTTGTTTTCAACATGATTTACAGCAGAAAGCTTACTGTTCTAATTCACCCTTCATTCCTGTGAACTAGCTGTTCCTTCCTGTACTCTGCTCTGCCTACCTCCTTGACACTGCTCTTAGATCCTCATGAAATAATGCTGGCTTCCACATTCTTTTGTGCCAATCAAATCCTGTTTGTCATTTAAATTATCTCTTGAGGGTCATTGATGTTTTAAGATATTTTCTCCCAATCTGAGTCTTTAAAAACTCTTCCTTCTCTAATGTTTTGCTGCACTTGTAGTCTGTACTGTAGAATGTTGCGTTTATTCTTTTTCTGTTATTTGTTACTTTATGTGTTACCTCTTCATAGAGTTTGTAAAGTCTTGGTGACAGGGAGCAGGCTTATAATTCTTTATGGACTTCATTGTACCTGACACTGTAGCTCTTAATAGATATATTTTAAAATGCGTGCCAGTCCTCCAGTAAAATAGAGACATCTGTAATTGTGAAGTTCTATTAGGCTCCTGAGTTATGATAATACCAGTTTCTATCCAATTAACATTTCCCTAAACACTCAATAAAGAATATACTCAAGAAGCTTGTATTTTAATGCAAGTTTTCATTTACTGATAGGACAATAAACCATGTTTGCCTCCCAGTAAGATGTGATATGTTAAAAATCTCTTAGGCAAATAAGTATCCAATTCCAAGAACAAATATCTCCAGTACAAACAAATCATCCTTCTGTTGATTTAAATATAAGTTTATGTAACTGCTCAAGGGTGGCCTGTTGAGGGAAGAAGACCTGCCAGAATTCAGCTAATCCATCATAATACTGGCTAAAGCTCCTAAATATATTTTACGGAAGCGGAAAAAAAAAAAAAAAAGGTGTTTCAGGAAGATTGCAGGCAAAGGTTTCCTTATATTTTATTTGAAATGATTTGTTTCACTCTTCGCAGAGAAAACATAGTTCTCTTGCATATATTTTAGTATTATAGATGATTTTCTTTAAAACAATCAATGTAGAAATTTGGAACTTTCTAGCTGTTGGTTGCAAAAATCTGTTTTTTAAGGTTTGATGTTTGTGTGTTCACAAATCCAGTGTCAGACCCTGGAAACTGTCCTATGTGGAAGGATCTACATACTACATAGTTCTCTTTCTATTCTCTATAGTCCATTGAGTTTACTTTGAAATTAATGGAGATTTGAAACTTGTATCCAAACTGAGCTCCAACTTAGAGCTAGTCCAGACACAAATACCAGAAAAAATGGTCATCATTGTGTTTCTTGAATATTGTATTTTGGGTTACCAGATGCTTCAGGAGAAAGAATTAAGGGAGTCTTTGCTTTGGATTTGTTTACAGTTAGTTAAGTGAATTTAGTTTAATGATGAATGAATAAATACCAAACTGAAACTGCACTTACAGTTATTCCCAGGGAAACCAACATCTTTATCACCATTTGGTATTTAGCAGGATGGACAACATCTTTGGTGAAGTCTTTCAACAAAGAGCCTCAGCAGATAGAGGAATAGATAACACAAGAGGGAAAGAACACTAAATATGGGTGAAATAACCAAGAGAAGTTTTAAGGCTAAATTGGATATAATAATATGACTTTTGATGTTATGTAAATCGTAACTATTCTTTCAAAATATTTTTCTGCAGTGGTAAAAGCATCATAATCTATATATATTTAAAGCTCAATGACATCAATGAAGATATTATAATAACATATCTAAATAAAAACATGAAAAAATTTAATGTTCATAAAATTGAGTCAGAGAAATATGTTATGAAACAAAAATTTTTAAAGACTGTATTCCATGTTTTCATTTATATAATTATTTGTATTATAAGTATTGCAATAAATTTACAGAAATGTTTTTGTAATGTGTGTCAAGGACACAAATACACACACACACAAACACAAATACAAATAAGAAATGGATTAGAATAGATTCCTAGATGTAGCTAGAAGAAACATATATTTGAAAGAATACCATTAAAATGTATCTTGGAAAGATTTTAACAGATATTAATGATGTAGCAGTATTATTAATGTCCATATGATATAATCCCCTCTAAAATCTATGAGTTATACTTACACATACACACACACTCTCTCTCTCTTTGCTATTTCATAGCTGTATTATTTTCCAATTCTCCATGTCTTCATATTTGCCTCTTTTTGTGCAATACCCTCTTCTCCCTTTTTAAACAATTCTTCAGTGTACTAAAAATCCTACCTATCTTACAAAGAGTATTTATTATACCTTCTTCTCAAGGAAACTTTGCACATTCTCCTCATCTCTAAGTCAAATTTAGACTCCTTCTTAGATCTTCACAGAGGACCCGTCCATAACTCCAGCAGGACCTGATTGTTTTATTACTTTACTATCTCATCCACTAAACTAAATGTCTTGACTTGGTCTTATACATCTCTGTTCTCTTGCTGGTCACCTCAATCCTAAGGAAGAGGATTTCATTTGATCAGTAAATCTTTGTTAATTTCAGATTTCATTGAAGATTTCCTGTATTTATTTATTCTTCTCATAATGAAAATGACTTTTAAATGCTTTTAAATTAATCTGTGTAATTTAGGTATACAATGAACTGATCTGAACAAACTCACATATAACCATTGCTTTTGTGTGAATCTCCATGATGGTAATTATTTCTTTTGCTATAACCAGCTACCCTTAGAAAAAAAGTGAGAAGATAAATGGTGCATTGTTGAGAACTAGGTGCTATAAATATTTTATCCCAAAGCATACCTGCAATAATTCTCTGAATTAGGTTTCATTGTAATTTTCCAGACAATTTGTATAGGAACTAAACTTCTATGCTCATATTCTATCTCCTTTACAAAGTCTTCCTTGAATGACTTGAGCCAATTCATGGTTTATCTCTGAATTGTACAGTCTATACAATTTTTGCCTTAACATATCATTTCATATTATCTATTCACTATAAATATATGAATATTATCTCCTTATACTACTGTTATTTCCTTGAGGGCAGAGATAATGTACCAATAAATCTCTAATACATATTGTCATAAATTGGTATGCATGTGCTAATTTCAGTGCTTTCCACAGCACTTTGTGAGGCCAAGGTGGGCGGATCACAAAGTCAAGAGATGGAGACCATCCTGGCCAACATGGCAAAACCCCCTCCCTACCAAAAATACAAAAAAATAGCTGGGTGTGGTGGTGTGCACCTCTAGTCCCAGCTACTTGGAGGCTGAGGTAGGAGAATCCCTTGAACCTGGGAGGCAGAAGTTGCAGTGAGCCGGGATCGTGCCACTGCACTCCAGCCTGGTGACAGAACAAGACTCTGTCTCAAAAAAAAAAAAATCAATTAAGAGAATGACACAATCTTTCCTTCACACCTACTCTTTGTAATCAAGCTTTAAAATGTATTGAGTGATAGATGCATGTTGTTTTAATAGATGAATATTACTCAAAACATGAAATATTTTTTCATAGCATTTTAGAATCATTGTCCTACCCACACACAAGCACACACTCATTTTGATGATCCATCATTCCTAGAATACTATTGAACAAATAAACTCATTACATGGTTTAACAATCTGTATTAGTTTGCAAATGATTTTTCACAGTCATTTTAAGTCACACCTTGTTAATGGACTAAAATGTTGAATTTGATTGGATGGGGGCACCGATAATGGTTCTTAGTTAATAATCAAATTTTTATCCTTTGACCTTTTATTCTTCTTTCTGAATTTTTTCCTTAGACAGATTGACAGCTTTGAATTTGTCTCAGCACTCTATCGTGAATGATTATCCGTGTCTCCAATCTCAGGCATTCCTAGTTTTTCTGTTAAACTAAATAAACTCATTAAGCTCCAGATCTCACATTTTTCTACCAATATCAGCTACTTGGATGTCAGTTGTGCCCGGCCTTTCACTGGTTATGGAAAAGGTTAAGTTCAGGTAGTTTGTAAACCTCCCCTTGAAATTTGTTTCTGAGCTCTTTGAATTTCCATGCAGGCATGTCTCCTATGTTAATGACCATTAATTTTTCATCAATCTGTCCAATTTTGCCTTAATGTTTCTTTAAGAAATAAGAGACTTCAGACTTACATATTATTTTATATTGTTTTCTAATATTTCGTAAGAAATAAAATATTCATATTTTGATATTTTGGAATTCAGCATTATATAGGTTGGTAATTTTATTATTTTCTATGATATTGTCACTTTGTTTTATCTTAGAGGCTAGAACAATTGAGAATATTAAAGCTAATAAATGTAGCCATGTAAATTTGCTATATGAATATTGATTTGAGATGTATAGTTATAAAAATTTCTTATAAAGAACTTTGCAAATATAAAAACAAATACTAGTAGCTATGCATGGCTTCACAATTAGTAACAATATGTTGCAAAGAGAGAATAAGTGTACAATATCTAAAACTCAAATTTTACTTATGTTTACTGAAAAGAATTATATCTGATTAGTATTTGTGTATCTCTGAAATGTAAAAGAGGTTCTAGATTGTGATACGTTACAAAACAACTAAAATATATGTTCTGCAAAGTTCTGATATTTGATGTTAAATTTCTAATATACATGTATATAATGTATATTTATTACTATATATACATGGTATTTTAGGAAATGACATATATGAATAAAATGAATAAATTTCAAATGCATTAGACCTAAGGGTTAGACTTTGAACAAATTAAAATATGATTGAAACATGAATAAAGATGTTCTCTGCATTTGTTTTCTATGCCCCAGTTTAACATAAGTCATTGTAAAGAAATGAGTCAGTTGAAAAAGTATCAATAGCCTTTAGAACTGTGGCTTCTAAGAATGTCCCCTTCTTTTTTTCCACCATAGCTTCTGTATGCAGAAATAATAATAGTAAGGAAATAGAAGGAAGCTCTACTGAAAGGGCTATGGCAGCAAAATTTCTACTCGAGCTTCTTTAATTTCCTATTACTTCCTCTGGCCCATGTCAATTTCACTAACAGTCTTTCCAGGAAAGACCAGGTTTCTTTTCCAGTGAAGAACAACAAACTTTTTTCAGAAGCTGAGTCTTCTGTACTATCTTTGCAATGTAGCCATTTATTATTTGTGTGACTCTGAGTCACTTGTATATTTAAGTTCATTTTTATCACCTGTAAAATAGGATAATAATACTGTTTTGACAGATCTCACCATGTGCCTTGATCACACTGCATCTTGTGTAGATCTCTATCATTATACTTAGCATATTATAGTAGATCAAAACAATCTGCTTCTGTATCTATCTCTCACGCTATATGGTTTTTAGGGGCAGACACCATAATTTACTCTTTTTCTAAAAAAATCTATATTTGCTTAGCACAAGGTATGTGACATCATGATCACTCAATATATATTGGTTTAACTGAAAGAGTATATTGTTAAAAATAGACAATGCATGTAAAATAATTTTTACAAAGTAACTTTAGATTATCTCTCTTCTTATCTCTTATTCATTTTTTAAAATTAGAATTAAGATATTTACACTCTCTCAGTTCAGTTTACTTGAACAAAAATATTTTAAGGACATGAAGATTTATCGTGGGATAAACTATGTATGTGAGCAATTGTAGCAATGCAAAAAAAATGTTTAATTATGCAGCATTTGAAACATATCTTAGCGATTCCTCACTACGGGACAAAGAATCTATTTGTTCAAGTAATGTCTTGAATGAATAAGTTAAAGAAGAAATTAAGGAATACTCCTGTTTAATCCATCTCACTACATCTTTACCTCAATCACAAAAGGTCTATTTTTCTTTTATATTGTCTCTTGCTTTAGCCCATAATTCAGGCTTATTTTCTTTCTCATTTACTTTATGAGTCAGGAGACTCCTTTTGCCTATTTTATATATTGCTATGTTCAGTTGAGTAGAATAATTTCCACCCATGTTACAATTTACAAATCTAGCTATAGATTTCCTTTTTATAAAGAAAATATCAGATTGTCTTTCCATATCTAATTTCAAACCTAGTTTTTCTCATCAGTTTTTTAACTTGAGTCATAAACACACTCTACTTCCAAGGTTAAGAATCTCCTATCCATTCTTCAAATACCCCAAGGATTCCATTTGGCAATATAATCTTCCACCTCATTTACTCCTGTATGACAGACGCACCTAACAGTAATAACTTGAGGTTACTCTGTGAGACCCTGGGGTTTAAGAAATATGTGTGTTCCAAGTCCCAAGTTATACGATCCAGCAGTGACCAACCCAGAGATTCACTCCTTATCTGTGAAAAACATCTGAACCCCTGGCCCATTGCTTGGAACATGGGCCATGCAGAAGACAGGCTCATTGTTTGGGTTAAGATAGAGGTTGCTAGGTGGAGGGAGCTAAGTGAAGATTCTCTATGAACAGCATGCTTTTTACAACAAGTAGTGGTTCTCCTATCCAGCTTGCTGCCACTGGACTGTCCCCCTATGTAAGTACCCCCAATACACCATATGTCTTGTTGGCCGTCTCCAAGTCTCTTCTTTGGCCTCTCAGACATGGTGCCATTTCTATTGGAGTCAATAGGAGTCCAGAACAACGAGTCCTAATTAGGCACACCTTAGAAATTATAAGTCATCAAGCAATATGGATTGCCAACAGACTCTCAAGAACTCAAACACCTAGTGATAATTTATAATTAACAGAAAATATATGCATGTGAATTACATTAACTTTGTAGGATGTTTGCAAAAGATCGGGACACTATAGATTGTCACAAGAGTCCAGTCTTAAGAAGTTTCCATAACCAAGTAATTTCTCCATTTCTCAGACAAGAGGACTCTAGACAAAGAAGTCTCTATTATTATTATTATTATCCAATTCTATTGTCCTAGGTATCTTCACCATAAACCTCTTCACTGTCTTAAATTAGCTTTGAAGGCTTCAGACGACCTAGGCAAAAGTTGCTCCCTTACTTTTGGCACATCACTTTCCTCTTTCTGTGTCTGCTACCGGCTTATCCATTTGCTTTCTTTTCTTTAACCACTTTATTACAGTATGATCGATATACCAAAAGCTGTGGCTATTTAACATATACAACTTGATGCCTTTCTATTTCTTATTTTTCAGTTTGCTCAACTTTCACAGAAGACTGGAATATTTTCTTTAGTGGAAGTTGTGATATAGAGCTTAGTTAATTCACTATCCAGTTTCCTATATAAAGTATATTTTATATTTATTGTGAGATATGCCGTCTATGGAATATGCCCACTCAGTTTTCAAGTATATTTTCAAAGATACTTACAGAACATCCTCATATGACAGTAAAGAGACACCTTCAAGCATGGGGCAGAATTACAGATGCTATATCTAAACACCAACATTTCTTATGCTAGATTTTAACCAAAAACTGTGAATTTGTCAAAATTTAACTATCTTAGCGCCTATTATGAAAATTTACTGATGATTCTTATTAATTTAGATTAGTTGAAGAAAAACATATGACAACCTGTTAAATTTCTCACCTTGTTTACAAATACAAGATCATTTTAACAAAGAAATCTTTTATTTTTTTCCCTTTGGAAAGTGGATACATATTAGTCAAGTTGAAATAGCTGATAAGAGAACAAAAATCAAAGAAAGACTGAAATATTTCAATATTTTTATGTCTCTTAGGCTTTTATGGAAACCACACTTCTTTGTCTTGTGGGTAAAATGTAGATGATTGGAAGCATACAGGCAACTGGACTTAGAATCAGAAAACAGAGCTGTGTGCCAGAGTTTTCTCACCACCAATGGCATTAAGACTGTGGTTCCACTCAGACTTCCTCTAAATGTACCTGCAGCTGGGAGAGTTTGTAGAAATCCAAGACTTCTTATTTGTAACTGCTTGTGCCTTTCTGTCTCTGCTCAGCACTCTGGTTCTCCAAGAGCTTGCTAAACTCTTGAGAAAGGTAGCCCAGTAGAAGGTGGGATTTAAAACTCCCAGAGCAATCCTCATCTAACAAGGAATGGGAAATGGCATTAGGTTTAAGATAGCACCTTTCCTGTCCTTGTTACTCAGTTGAACAATGCTGAGGTGCATGCCTCCAATTCTGCAAGGGGTCTCCAGGGCGTCTGAGCCCTACTGCAGTAGATCATACATTCATGAACACTTTATTGTATGTTTTTGCTTTGTTGATTCATGCACCATGCTCCTTACTTGTGCTTCATGAAATAACTCCCAAATATATTACCAACACCCAAATTCTTATTTTAGAGCATATTTTGAAAGGATACTGACTAAGAAGTTGTCCTTGAATGAAATGTTTTAGCATATTCTAAACTACAGTTTGAACACTTAAAATATTTATTTAATGAGATATTAAATGGAACTTTTCCTGCCTTACTGTCTCAAATAGGAACTAATGATAGTGACAAACATAGCTACTACACATAACTTAAAGGAAGACAGCCATATTCAGAAGTGTGGTTTTATTCCTATGACTTAATATCAACAAATACCAAACCCTCAACCACCAACCTACACATGCCTACCTGGGTCTATATGAGAAGTTCCCCAGCATAGGGAAGAGAAGTTCCCCAGCACAGGGAAGAGAAGTAAATAATTATCTCATACTTGGCTCTATGGGGACTACAAGATTGTGATTAAGCCAGGCTCGGTAGATTAGAGATTCTTCCCCTTCTTCCACATAGGGAAGGAGAGGGGGAAGTTGCACTTGCATACCAAGCCAAATGTGGCTAAGAAAATTGTTTCCTAAAATGGTAGTGACTAAAAGAATGAGAAGATAATAGTCCATTCTTCAGTTGGATATGTTTTTAAAGAGTGAACTTCTTGGTCTTACCCTGTGCTTACCAAGCAGGCAAAAAGAGAATTGGATAGAGAATGGCAAGAAAGCAACATGCAAACTCATCATAAGAGCAGTCATAAGAAAGAATGAGTTCAGGTCCTTTGCAGGGACATGGATGAAGCTGGAAGACATCATTCTTAGCAAACTAACACAGGAAGAGAAAACCAAACACCACATGTTCTCACTCATAAGTGGGAGTTGAACAGTGAGAACACATGGACTTAGGGAGGGGAACACCACACACCGGAGTCTGTCTGGCTTTGGGGAGCAAGGGAAGGGAGAGCATTAGGACAAATACCTAATGCATATGGGGCTCAAAACCTAGATTATGGATTGACAGTTGCAGCAAAACCACCATGGGACATGTATACCTAGGTAACAAACCTGCGCATTCTGCATATGCATCCCAGAACTTAAAGTAAATTAAAAAATAATAATAATAATGTCGCTGTGTGTGAATGTCTCCTAAGTGTAATTTTTCTTATGGATACTATGTCACATACTTGTGTTTGAAACACACTGCATGAACTAAACTATGTATTTGCCTTACAGATAGCTGGAAGAAAAGAAATAAAAATAATGAAAAACAACACAGGCCTTAGTCAAAAAGTTTGAAAAATATCAAATTCAGTTAAGAGTATTTCTTTTATATGTCTTTGAGGAGGAAAAGATTGCATAGGGAATCCAAGCTACCTGTTGAGAATTGCAGCCAATAGCCATAGAATGCCTGGAATACCCACACTAGCATTCACACGCACTTCCCCAAGACAAGTGACTCAAGGAAAATGGACAGAGGTATTTAAAAAATTTCCTAGAGAAAACATGGGAATCAACATTGGTAAAGATATCCAGACTCAGTAATAATTAGGTAAATATAAATTAATTCAACATTCTGTTGCTATTTTTTACCTGTCAGGTAAGAAAATATTTAGAAGTTTGATACTATCTATTGTTCTTTCAGTATGTGGAGAACTCTCTTATGCACTTTTTTTGGTTTGGCTATTAGTTTGTACCTTTGCACATTTATTCTTATTCATAGCAAGAAAGAGCGTAAAGATGTTTGCTTATAAAGGTTGTTGCTGTGGGTATTTTTATATTGTTTAAAAAGTCAATTAATATTTAAAATTCTATAATAAACCAGTAAAGCTTGCCCATCTCATCATCAACACCAACTTTCATTCCCAGAGTTTTCCACTTTTAACTCTGTTTATGTTTCTTATTTACCTTTGAATTGCTATTTTTAGTTATATTATTTTATATTGATTTGTTAATTTTATATACTACATACTGTCTTTCTGTCAACAGACAAAAGATGAGGATTAACTCTCTTATCCCATCTGCAATAAAATGCTCTGGCTGAGCATGGTGGCTCGAGCCTGTAATCCCAGCACTTCGGTGGGCAAAGGTGGGAGCTTCACTTGAGTACAGGGGTCTGAGACCAGCCTGGCCAACATAATGAAACTGTGTCTCTACTAAAAATAAAATTTAAAAAAATGTGGGCTGATCAATAAGAGCGAAACTCCATCTCAAAAAAAAAGTCTTCTTCTCTCTCTCATAATTATTTATATCACAATTTATTATTGAATCAGTAGTCCGTATTCACAACCTAATAGTATATAAATCTTGAGTTATGTATTCTTATCACCTACCATTAGTTATACTCAAACGTCCTAATAAATCAATCATCAATCCATCAGTCCTTTTTCCAAAACTTCAAATGTTTCAGGTTACCTACTAGTGCTTTTTAAATTTTTTTCTCTTTTTCTATAGATCTTACTTTTCAAGCCGTCCATTTCCTGGTTTAATTTGAATTGGTGATTCTCTGATGTCGAGTTTTGGTGTTAAGACTACTCTTCGGTACTGTCTTGGTTGGGTTTCCATTTTGCTGCATCTCATATATGCCTTCCTCGTATCGGTCATGTTTGGGAAGTAAATATTTTAAGCCTTTATGCCTCCAGCAAGTTTCTGTTTGTCTGATAGTTTATTTTAACCCTCACATTTGTTGATAGTTCAAGTTATAAGAAATTGTGGTATAAAAATGTTTTGCCTTAGAATTTTGAAGCTATTGCTTCATTGTCTTTCAGGTTCTGGAATTGCCTTTAATAAATGTGCTGCTATTCTGAGTCCTGACAGTCCCAACACTCTTCTAAATGTCCTGTGCCTGTTTGCTTGTTTTAACTCAGTGCCTTAAAACAACAATTTATTGTTATTCTTCATGATTGTGTGGGTTGGTTGAACTTACCTGTGGTCCTTCATGATATTGCAACAAACAGTGGTTGGATATAGGTCATCCAAAAGTGTGACTTGGCTAGATGTCCAAGCTGGCTCATTCTCATGGGTTGCAGTTGATGGGGTCTATTATCAGTTGAGGTACCAGATATGGCCGTAACTGAGTGCCTACATGTGTTGTGGCCTTTCCTTGTGCCATGACGTTTCACTGCATGGAAACTAATTGTGGAAAAAGTGTCCTAAGACAAAAACTAGGGAACTTCTTATGACCCAACCATGTAAATTTCTCTGCATCATTTTTGCCACATTCTATTTCTTATAGGACTAGTTCAAATTGAAGGGGGGATAGCGACTAGATGAAGAAGCAAGTACTTGGAAGTATGGTTTATTGGAGGGCCATCTTTAGAGACTGTTTACTGCTTCTGTTATTTTGAAATTTGTCAGTGAGCTACATTACTGGGTGTTTGTGTGTGTGCATGTGTTGATTTTTATAATATAGAGAATAGTGCCCTTATTTCTAGGAAACATTTAATTAAAAACGTTTCTTTTTTTTATGAATTTTCTTAAAAGTTTGTATTAGTTGAATAATAGTACTGCTAGATTATTCCTTACTCACTTTTTCATTTTCCTCCTACCATTTTGTTACTCTCCTCTACTTGCCTGGAGGTTCTCTAAATTATTTTTAATACTTCTAGTAAATTTTTATTTATTTTTGCTAACACACACACACACACAGACACTTCACATCTTGATTCTCTTTCTTTGGTCTTCTTACATAGTATTCTCTAACTTCTTTAAAAAATATATCTTTTTGCTAGTATTTGAAATATTAATTATCATTGATTTGATTTTTGTATTATTTTCTGTGTTTTATTTCTTCTAAATTCCCTTTATTAATTTTATCTTTCTTTTCATCATGAAGGCTTTCCTTAAATATTATGATACTGTATTTAGTATTCATTCATACTTAAAAAAAAAAAGTAGTGGTGTCCTCCTGTAGTTTCAGCTACTTGGGAGGTTGAGGAAGGAAGATCACTTAAGCCAAGGAGGTACTAGTGAGCAGAGATCATGCCTCTGCTCTCCAGCCTGGGCGATGAGAGTAAAATCATCTCTAAAAAGGAAAGGAAAGGAAAGGAAAAGAAGGAAAGGTAAGGTAAGGTAACGTAAGGTAAGGGGTAGTAAAAAATAGATTGGAAACTCAGTGGACATAGACAAAGTAGCCTCCTGTATTTCAGTGGTGTGCTGGCTTTGAATATTTGAATATTACATTCCATTGGCAGCAATACAAAATAGTAGTATCTATAGATGGGTTCTTTCTCTGGGATATTATTACATTCTCAAATAAATAATCTGTTTTGTTCTGAGATGACTGATCCAAACACAGAATGAGACAGGGGCTACTGTTTCCACCTTTCAGGTTAGTGATTTTCACTAAATTCAACATTTTTAACTCCATCTTTTATCCCTGCCTCAAATGTGCCAGTGTTCTGAAAACTAAATGTTGTCAATCTATAACTGTATCTCTATCCATCTCTTTTCACTTGTAATAGAAAGAAGTCTTTGATTCCTCAGGCCAAACTCAATAATTATTCCCCTTGGAGAACACTAGAAAAGAATGAAGACATCATTTTCACTTTTACATTTATACCTGAAAAACTTTCCTCATAAAATCCATGATTTAAAATTTTTTTTTTAATATTTGGCAGGAATCATAGCTATGCTGGATGTAGAAGTAATTCTGAATTAGAAAAACAACTTGGTCCTCCAGGAGGTACAGAGAGAAACCCTTGGAAATGAAAATAAAATTTTATCTACACTGCACACCTGTCACTTTCTAACTGCATGGTTTGTGTTTTGGAATTTCTCGGACTCCAGTTGATGAGCTGCTGGCTGCATAGAACGTTATAGATGGCTTATTTCAGGGAGAGTGAATGCATAGAACTGCTTTCTCAGAGGCCTACTAATAAGAGGACATATTAGACCCTAAAGCTTTTGGATAAAGAGAAATAAAGATTTGCTCAATGATAATCAAGAATGTCTCCTCTTTGAGATAAGAACCTATTTTTTTTCTCAATAAAGCTGGCAATATAAACAGGTTGCTTTTCATTGTCAAGGCTAAAGATCACTGGTAAGAGGTTTGTGAAGAGCCCAGGAAAAAGTGTTTTAAACTTGAGCCACATTCTCAAATCCCATGAAAGACATGAATGTTCAGCAAAGCAATGCAAGGGGTGGAGGGATAAGAAACATTTTGTTAATGTTTTTAAAATTTCAGTAATTACAAATTTTGTTCTTTGTATGAAATAAAATTTAAAACAAAGAGGGATGTGTTTGTGTAATGGCCAAGAGTATAATCTGCAGAATGCCTTTATCCAATAAAAAAAAGTATTTGTTTTTAATAACATGTTAAAAAAAAAAAAGAAACACTCTGAGTTTTCTTCCTATAAAGAAGAAAACACTAAGAAAATAATATAAAATTATTCATGAAAATATCCCCCTACAAAAAAAAAGGCCTAGTTTAGCACTAAGCAAGAGTAAGTTAGAAGAAACAATTTTTTAAAACATTATCAAATAGATGTGAATGAGAAAAATGATATTTTTAAAATACTTTTAAGGTATTTACTAACTGTTACATATTCAAAAATATTTACATATTCAAAAATCGTTTTAGTCTGATAATTAGAAATAACTTCTCAAAAAACCTGTTCTGTATGATATTTTAATTTCTAAGCTAACTAATAAAAAAGTTTCTTAACGCATAATACGTCTTTAAAGTCATCTAACATCAACATGCCTTTTATATGCTGAGAGAGGATATGTGCATCTATGTTGTATATATGTGCAAATGGGCTATTTACATTATATATATTAATATGCGAACGGTTTTTTCATCCTGTAGTCATAAAAATACCATGGTTGTAAAACAATTCAAATAATTCAAATAGACTTGTAGTCTAATAGTTATCTTTTATCTCTTACCCTTTAATATTTCCCCAGATGTACAAATTTCACTGGTGTTAAACAGTAACCACCACATATTATTTTCACTTAACAATTGCACTCTTTCTGTGTGTTAATGCATGCATGTATGTATATGATTGTTTTCAAATAAGAATCAAATATGAAATGTTCTAAAACTCTGCTCTTAAAAAAGAATTGTGTAGCTAATGCTTTATATCAATCTAAAGGCCACATTTCTGAAAAGTAAATTGCTGGGACAAAGACTAGACATGTTTTAAATTTTGATAGAATCTGCCAAATTGCCTTGCAAAACTTTATACTTATTTATGATCCTATCAAAATTCATAGAAGTGCCTTTTTATTTATTTATTTTTATTTCTGGCCGAATGTGGAAGTCGCTATAATTTGCATTTCCCTCATTAATAGTGAAGACAAAGAAATTGTTGCATATGTAGTCACATTTACATTCACTCTTCTGGCTTGACTATTCATTTTCAATGTCAGTCTGCTTTTGAGTTTAACATTGTTCTTATTGGTGTGTATTTTTGCTTTCTTTGCCATTTTTCATTGATCTATTTTGCTTATTATCTGATTGTTTGTAGATTATTTCTTCTTCTTTCTTCTCTTGTCATTCCTCTGTTAAACTGGAACTTTAAACAGTTTGATATACTTATTGTATATTCTCTACATAAGGCCAGACACACATTTCTCAGCTGAACAACAACAACAACAAAATAGTATTCGTATAACCCACTATATTATCTTCTAATTATAGTAAAAATCATCTGAATATTTTTCCAGATGTTAATAATCCTTCTATATTATATTTCTTCTGGTTTTATAATTTTATTTAACCTTTAGATTATATTTTGCCAACACTAACAATAATAATTTAGAATTAACTATTGTTTTTGCTAATTCCTTTATTATCATTATCTTTTACCTTTATAGGTCTTCTTGTTCTTGTATCAATTTTTGATTTGTTGGAATGTATCCTTATGATTTATTTTATGAGTGATGACCTATATGAAATTTCTCAAAGTTCTTTCATGGTTGAAGATACATTTATTTTACTCTCATAGTCTAATATGTCATTATAACTAAATCTAAATCTAAAGTCAGAATCATTTATCATCAATATTTTGTCAACAATCCTTTTTTTTAAAATCTGATTTATATTCTATGAGAGATCAGACTATTTAAACAGGAAAGGAAGAATTTTTAAGACTATTGCAATATGGGAGAGAGAGCAAACTCAACTTGAGATTAAATAGTTGAGATTGAACTCTGGAGAAACAAAAGCCCTAAGAATTTCAAGCTCTGGAGTGAGCTAGTGGAAAAGTACTGGAAGACAAGAGTGGAATTACAGTCAGTCTCCCACCCTCTCACAGAGACTGGAGTATAAAGCCACTGTCTTTTTTTGATGATTACATTTTAAATCAATGAGCCCCAGCTTTTTTAGAAAGACATTAATTTATAGGTCATAAAAGATTTATATCTCAAATAAGCACAGAAAGAATTTACAGTTGCAAGTTTTCCAAAGAAAATGCTTTAATTAAAGGGAAGTCAATGGTCTATATTTGAGAATAAACCTGTCTAAAGTTTAGTTAAGCTGAGGAAACATTAAGACATTCTTGGTTAATTTCTTTAAGTTTTTTTTTTCTTTGCTTGTTTGTGAGCATGTAAAGTAATATCTGCATTCTTGGAAATTATAAGTTTCACTCATATGTGTAAAATTAGGGGTCATTTGGTATTGTAGTCCCCTATTGTATTAAGTTTTATTATACTCAGTGTCATGGACCTCTATTATTTGTTTTGTCATTTCTACGGTTTATCCTGACTAAAATTCCTTCAGGCACTGTTACAAATAGATCTGGGCTCTCCTTTGTCTATTATTTTTAAATAATAATGTTCATGTCTTTGTTGTTCCGGACCATGTCTTGTGACAATCATTTAAGTGTCATTTCTGATCAGTAACTTTGTTTGTGGCCATGTCTTTTTAGTTATTCAGCCTTTGTATTGACTTTTTAAGACAAAATTATTTTTGAAAGCACTTTTGGATATACAGAAAAGTTTTGAAAGAAGTAAAGAGAATTTCCATATCGCTGAGCTCAGTTTCCCTTATTATTCTCATCTTAGTATGGTACATTTGTTATAATCAAACCAACCAATATTGATAGAAACTTTATTATTAACTCAAGTCCATACTTGCATTCAGACTTTCTTGCTTTTACCCAGTGTACAGGTTGTTTTGTTCCTGGATACCACATTACATTTAGTTGCCATGTCTCTTATGATCCTCTTGACTGTAGCAGTTCCCTAGACTTACCTTGTTTTTGATGGCCTTAAAAGTTTTAAGGAGTACTGGTCAGATATTTTGTATGATGTCCTTCTATTGAAATTGGTTTGATTATTTGCTCATGCTAGTCCTGGGTTATAAGATATTTAGAAGAAGACAAGACAGGTTGTGTGCCCTTTTGTTACATTCTAGCAAAAGTATATGCTATAAACATGATGTATGACTGTTTTGTTTACCTTGTTCTTCTGGATGAGGTAGTACTTTTCAGATTCCTCTACTGTAAAGAGAGTATCTCTCCTCTTTCTGTACTCTATGGAAGGAATTTATTAAGTGCAGTCTATACCTAAAGCACAAAGAGTCAAGGACTGTAGCCTATACCTAAAGCACAAGGAGTCAAGGACTCCACTCATACTATTAATTCTTAATTTATTAATTAATTTGGACCCTAAGGGTAAAAATATTGCCTCTGAATCCTGATGAATGGAAGGGCATCTCTGCAGATTTCAATTAAATTTCTTCTCCTACTGTTTCATGGTGCATTTTTATTCCAGCTTCTGTTATATTCCTTTAGTTCTGTTTTTCTGGAAAAACTTCTTATTTTAGTCACCCTGTATATCACTATATTTTTGATGGGTTCTCCATTCTTTCAAAGTGCCAGAAGCCTGCTCCTTTCATGTTAGACCTGTAGAAAAACCAAGAGCAACCAATTCTTCTTCACTGACATTTTCCAACAAAGTTGCTAACTAAAGAGTGTGCCGTTTATTCTAATTTTCTAGACTGCATTTGCCAACTTCCAGTATCAATCATAATCTCTGATTCTTATGCAGATGTATTGGTGAGTACCAAGAACACTTCCTCTGGTCCAAAAGTCCCTTTGTTCTGGGAACAGTACAAGAATTATGGATTGGTATTTTAGCATCTTAAAGCTTGAAAATTTTGTGCAAGACTTTAAGCTAAAGGTATCGCAAGGACACTGCTAAATCACAAAACTCAGAATAATCTCTTGAGCTTACTTTCTGCTTTCCTACCACCTGGAGCACTTTTTTCTTAATTACTATTTCTCCCATTGCATGAGCACTCTCTCTCTCTCCTCTCTCTCTCACACACACACATACACACACACACACACACATGTAAACACACACATGAACGCACACACATAATTTCTGATCTCATCTCTCTTTTCACAGAGTTTCCTATTAAATAACCCTCTCAAAATATCACATGCTGTGTTACATTTCTCTGCAATCTGGGTAGAGGTAGCCCTCAGTGTATATTGTACAACTCCACTCCTTATTAGGGAAAATGGGGACACCAGTTACTAGATTCATCAGTATCCCTGACCTCAATTTTCTATTATCCTCCATAGTCATCACCCATAAACTGGCATTCAGGTCTTATATTTTAAGGAGAATGTTGTGTTTAGTAGTTTTTTGTGTTGTTTTACCATTTATGCCCATTATATGTCTAAAACACAGGTGTCAAACAATTTACTAAGGCAATTATTCATCATCCCCATGTACCCACTGTATCTCGTTATCTCGATACTAATGTCTTATTTCTTATATCTTCACAGGAAGAGTTCTTTTTTTCATGTCTCTGTTAGTATACTTAATGAGAAAAATAATATTGTTACTTTTCTGATTTATAAGAACAATGCAAATATTAAAACCAGAGAAAGGTATTTTAAAGTGAAACTCTTTTATCAAACTGTTAGGTCTACTTTCATATATAATGGATATAAACATAATACTTCAAACTCTATTCTACTTTGAGATAAAATTTATATGAAAGAGTGATTATTTGCATAAAACGAGATGATTTACATAAATATCACACATAATTTTGTTGTAAGTTCTTAATCATCTTTAATGAAATTATAAAAATGAAGTCATTTACTATGGAGATATTTAGGAAATTAGGTAATATTTAGTTAAAATATTTTCAGACATCCGCAGCAGAAGAATTGCTAAGTAACACTTCGCCATCAGTTTTGTCTCCACAATTAAAAAAAATTATATTAAATAAGCACACATGTATATCAGAGAAGTAGTTCATGCTTGCTTCTTATGAATTGCTGAAAACACCTGTTGAGAAGAATGAAAATAAACACTTTGAAGTCTTTAATTAAGTTTGTGAGTAAGGGTTATTGGATTCATAAGAAGAATTAATGAAGAAAGTGTGAAAGGGAACTTAATCTTGGGGCCCCAAAATCACTAAGCTAAAGGGAAAAGTCAAGTTGGGAACTGCTTAGGGCAAACCTGCCTCCCATTCTCTTCAAAGTCACCTCTCTACTCCCTGAGATAGATGCATATCTGATTGCTTCATTTGGAGAGGCAAATCAGAAACTGAAAAAAAGCAGCCATATGTCTCTTATCTACCTATGACCTGGAAGCTCCCTGCCCACTTTGAGTTGTCCCCCCATTCGCCTTGAGTTGTCACACCTTTCTGGACTGAACCAATGTTCATTTTACATATGTTGATTGATGTCTCATATCTCCCTAAAATATATAAAATCAAATAGTGCTCTGACCACCTTGGGCACACGTCATCAGGACCTCCTGAAGCTGTGTCGTGGGCATGTGTCTTCAACCTTGGCAAAATAAACTTTCTGAATTAACTGAGACCTGTCTCAGATTTTTGGGGTTCACAGAAGTTATGTGGAAAGATTATTTTACCAAATGAATTGGTAGAATTAAAAGCGTATTTTAATGCTGTATGTAATGAACCAAAAGATCTCTTGATGGGAATATAATTCTCAAAGTCAAAAAAAAAAGGGAGGGGGAAATTGCACAAGTATCATAAAGCTATTATGATTGTCACTAATTTACTTCTTATATTTTTATTTATGTGATACACTAAGAAGAGTCCAAAAGTTGTAAACTAGTAATGACATAAAAGACACCCTCTTCATTCGTTAAAGGGAGAGCCTAAGCATCAATGTGACTACTTCACTTCAATATCTGAACTCCTGAATGAAACTTACCTGGCACCCAATGTCCTTTTAGCAGACTGTAATCAAAAGACATTGTTATGTAAAAATGTCTGCCCAATAGGAACTAAATTGGAACAATTATTTTCCTTTCTAAACATATCATCAATTATGCGTGGAATAATAATTGTTAATTATTCTTATAATGCTAAGAAAACTATTACCAGATCATTAATGCTAATTGTATTAGTCTGTTTTCACATTGTTCATAAAGACATATCTGAGACTGGACAATCTGCAAAAGAGGGAGGTTTAATGGACTTACAGTTCCACATGGCTGGGGAGGACTCACAGTCATGGTGGAAGGCAAGGAGGAGCAAGTCAAGTCTTACTTGGATGGCAGCAGGCAAAGAGAGAGAGCTTGTGTGTGGGATCTTCTCTTTTTAAAGCCATCAGATCTTGTAAGACTCATTCACTATCATGAGAACAGTACAGGAAAGACCCACCCCCATAATTCAATCACCTCCCATGGGGTTTCTCCCATGACACATGGGAATTGTGGGAGTTATAATTCAAAATGAGATTTGGGTGGGGACACAGCCAAACCACATTACTAACCAATAGATCTTAATAAACTAAAAACAAAAATCTCAAATACAGGAAAATTCTAAAATAAATATTTTCAAGCCAAGTGTATTTGTTTGTTTACTTTAGTCAATTAAAAGAAAGCTTCAACTTTAGGAGGCCAACGCAGGCATAGCACTTGAGGTCAGGAGTTTGAGACCAGCCTGGGCAATATGGTGAAACCTCATCTTCACAAAAAATACAAACATTAGCTAGGCGTGGTGGCACATGCCTATAATCCCAATACTCAGGAGGCTGAGGCAGGAGAATTCCATGGACCCAGTAGGTGGAGGTTGCAGTAAGCCAAGATTGTGCCACTGCACTTCAGTCTGGGCAATAGCACAAGACTCCATCCTGAAAAAAAAAAAAAAAAAAAGAAAAGAAAAGAAAAAGAAAAATTCAGATTAAGATGTTGAAAATATGCATTCTTTATTACTCTCTGTTTTGATGTTAAAATATGGTTGATAGACCGGGCATGATGGCTCATGCCTGTAATCCCAGGACTTTGGTAGGCTAAGGCTGGTAGATTACTTTTACCTAGAAGTTAGAGACCAGCATGGGGAACATGGAAAAACCCTGTCTTTACCAAAAATACAAAAAATAGGCTAATAACTCATCTCAAGATAAATAGATAGTAGATAGATAAATAGATACAAATTTAAAAATAAAATTTAAGATATGGTCTATAAAAGATAACAGTACAAACAAATTACATGTTAACTTAGAAATAGCATTATAGGATTTCATTTCATTTCTTTTCTGTATTCATATTGTTTAGTTGATACTGTTAAAATAATCATTTAAAGTAAAACATTGCTCAATAACTCTTTCTCACATAAAAGCATCTGAAATGTTAAATGATCTTCGTGTTATTTTTGATTCTCATGTAATCAATCTGTGACTTGATTTTTCAGTAATATTACGGAAAATGTGAACTTGATCATTCCCCATGGCTAATTATTTTTTCCCATTTATAAACATAGAAACCCACCCTTAAAACTTTCCAGGAACATAGCAAAAAATTACTTTTGTGCCAAGGTAAGAGAATTAAAGCTCTAGAACAATTACCTACACTCTCAATGAATCGCCTTGACACTGATAATATTCTGTTTTACCTTCACCTCTTTCTATACTTCAAGCTTCAACTCTAGTAACACTTTCAGAAGAAGAAAGAGAAAAAAAATTAAAAGGTTAAAAAAAAGGGAAGATGTGCTAATATTTGTTAAACACTTGGTATGACAAGCAATGTGCCAAATGCTTAAATTAAACCATTTCATATGGAGAGAGTTGCTATGATTATCCTCAATTTCTAAATGAGTTTGCTGAGAATTAGATATGCTAAGTAACTTGTCCTTAGCTATTGAGATCTTAAGTACAGCTTGAAGGTGACGAATGCTTGAAAGTGTGCTTATGACATTTTTGCTCTGCAACACCAACTTACTTGCTTTTCTTGTAATCACTATATTCTTTCACAAACCTTTTCCTTCACCCTCTTTCTCCAGTGTTACCTTCATGTCCTGCCCAATTGTCAGAGCTGTTTCAGACTACCAGGTTCAGGTGACGTGCCATTTTGACTCTAACAACTGATTTCTTCAAGCAGAATAAAGCACTGTCCTCTCTCCTTCCAGCTCCTTCGTACTACATAAAATGCTGTGTATTATAACTTCTTGGTATGTATTGCTAATGGGCTTGCTTTACAAACCCCAAAGCAGAGCAATGTAATGCTCATCTTGGTTTCCAGAGAACCTGGAGTAAACATGAGTTACTTGACGCCTGTTGTAATTGTTAAATGAAAAATGAACAGAAGTGAATGACCAAAGATCCATCAAAATGAAAGGCTGAGAAAAAAGTGTACAACTGAGTCACCCTCCATTCAACAATCATTTGTTAAAATCTGCCGGGACTTTTGAACATTTTGATCACCGTGGTGCCTCAGGAGGAAACACTAGAGCTTGATTGCTAATAAGTGAGTTACATTTTAGATTTTTTTCTATACTGTCTTAACATTCAACCGCACTTCTTCATCACTGTCACTATTTATTAGAGGCCTACAAGCAAAGGAAGCTACCTTGTTTGTTCTTATAGCCACTTTTTAAATTACCATTTTGTTTTAATTTTTATTTAATTTAAATACATTTAATTAATGTATAAATGTCACTATTACAGCATTGCTATTGTAAACATTAAACTAAATAAGAGGTATGAAATGACTAGACGCATAGGAGCAAGCTAGCTTGGGCAAGCAAGTTTCTTTCTAAAACGGATGGAGTCAAATGCCAATAAAAAGGATAATGTATTACTGCAGAGGATTTAGAAACAGAAGTCACTGGCTAACTTATGAGACATAATAGATGGGATTTGAAAGGACATATAAGGGAAGGGGAAAGATAGATGAAACTTTTAATACTTGGAGACAGATTTAGAGGAAAATAGAGATGGTAATAATTATTAAATTGTGCTTTTTTATCTATAATGTAAATCTTATTCCTCTACCCTTAAGAAAGTTGCCAGTAAAATTTCCATTACTAACATTTGCTTTTAGAGGTAATTTTTTTTCTGGGATACATGACTACATGTTCATTTTGCATCAAGTTGGGTGCAGAGTGAGATTAGAGACAGCCCACGGGAATATGGTGGCATCTGGACTCAGCTATAATTGTTACCATTCATCCTTCTTTATGTAAGGATGATGCTGTCAGAAACAGTACTAACACACCTGTCATGTCCAACTTTAAGGAGCTTGCCTGCTACCTGTATCATTTTCTATTGCCATCTAAATGGTCTCCAAGAGGTCTGAGTGTTCCACATTTTAGGCCTCTAAGAGAACTATTTTCTGCTTAGATCCCCTTCCTTTCAATAAACTAACACAGTTCATGAATTCTGCCTCACTCTATTGCTAGCAATTTTTATTTCAGTTTTTTTCCAAATCATATTTAGTCAGTTTTAACAGGTGAAATAGACTGTCTTCTGCCTCATGCATAATACAGTGAAGGGCATTTTGAGTTACGAGTCCTCAGAAATTTCTTCCAATTCTAGCCATCTCTGTGTCAGATCTAGTGGAAACAAACAATTTATCCTACTGGCAGACACAGATCTCAGAATGTAGATCAGTGTTCACCAATTCAAAGCACTCCAAAACATAAAATTGTTTGTAATATCAAAAAGTGCAAGACAAGAATACTCTATTATTTCTTTTTTAATGCTTAGGCATTTTGATTAAATAATTACTTTAAGGATTACATAATATATACTCAAGGATTAGGCAGCTTCTGTAATAAAAGTATAGATCACAATTCTGATTCCATTTATTTAAATAAAAAAGTAAATTCATAATTTTTTCTTAAACAATGTTGTGTAATCATGATCTAAGTACATAAATGGAGACGTTTATTTTATTTCATTTTATAGTCACACATTTAGATTTGAAATTTTTAATGGAAATCAGCAAAATATTACTTTTTGCCATTTCATAGTACAGCCTTGAATTAAAAAATCAATAGCTATAGCTATTTTAATTAACAACATGTAAAGAAAAGTTTAAAACACACAAAAAATAGCCTTGGGAACAAAAGTTTGACACTTTTGTTTTACACATTACGTTTTCTGGGATGTACCAACTGGTCTACATAAATGAGGAAAGTCTTCTGTAAAATAAATTCTTCAGTTGAGCTATGTGAACACAGATAAATCTAAATGTTAGCGACTGGATGTATAAGCTAATAGTAGGTGGATGAGTGTGCACTGTCATGTACATGGTCTTTTCCTGTATACAAAAGCTCATATTCTTGTAGGTGTGCTTAGTGGCAATAAAGGTTGAAAATTACTACAAGCTGTAAAAAGGTTTGGTCTCAAAGTGGAAGTGGCATTATGGTTTTCATCTTACAGCACAGTACGTTTTCTTTTGATTCCATAGTTCCTCCTCCCTGCAGCCCTCCCTCTCACTCACTTCCTCTTTTCTTTACCACTGCACG
The DNA here is from genome assembly GCA_963573385.1 of Cacajao melanocephalus. Lineage (NCBI taxonomy): Eukaryota > Metazoa > Chordata > Mammalia > Primates > Pitheciidae > Cacajao > Cacajao melanocephalus. The sequence continues at coordinate 36,963 of CAUYLG010025327.1, forward strand.
CTATAATGATGCACGGCTAGAGATTCTTTTCAGAGAGGAAGAAAGGAAGTCTCTAAGTGATGGAAATGGGCTGAAAATGTGTTTCTTCTACTCAAGAATGGCTCTGGCAGTACATACTGAGCAAAAGCTCATCCTCTGAATTTGGAACACACACAAACGTGCACACACACACACACACAGCATTTTCTTCTGGTTTGTAGCCATCAAAGCCATAGATGATGAATGCTATAGCTTTTTGAGAGTGTTTTAGACTAGAACAGAGAAAGTTCCCACTTTTATTGCTAACAAATGGAATTTCTGCCTTCATACAGCACACTCAGTTTTTAAGTAAAAATAAATAAATAAATAAGTAACATATAAAGAAGCATGCAAAAATGGGAAGAAAGTACAAGATTTTTCTTTCAAATACAAATATCATTTGAGAATATATTCATTTTCCTGTATTAATTTTCACCCTGAAAGCATTCAGTATGTAAAAAATAAAGTAGTAGGTATTATTTTTCCTTAAATATGTTATCTTTTCACTGGCTATAGGAAAAAGCCTTTCCTAAAATGAGAGACTAAAAGTTAAGAGATAAGAGAAACTACATAAACACACATAGAAATAAATGTAGTCCTTTTTTTAAAAGGACTTCATTATCCTGTCTCGGAAATGAGTGTGCACATTTACAGTAAATTCTGCAAACACCAGAAAGCCATGATGCTTCTAGTGTTAACGTGTTAACACCAAAGTAAGTAATGTTTGTTTGTTTCCTCTGATAGCGAAAAGTCAAGTCAGGCTTACAAATTTTGTCCCATCTTCTAAATTTCTGGAAGTGAGTATGTTGATAGTGTGGAGTGAATAATTGGCTGGGCTTCAAAACAAAAAGACAAAATTCCTGACATAGCAGCTTGTCTTTGACAAATATTAATACACCTATCCCCCCCATTATTTTTCTGCTCATTTCTGATAACAGAAGATAACACAGTCTGGGTGTGTTTCTTTTCATACTTAGGAAACAGTAGATGAAGAATAACCTTACAGACTCCAAACTGAGTAATTCTTGAGTCATGCTGTATCTATGGTCCCTTAGCACTGTTTTATAGCTGGAAATCACAGGTAATTCATCAGATATTATCAGTACCACAGCTGACATCAGAAAAAAATGATGAAATTAGTGAACACCATAAAATCAGAATGGCATGTTAGAGCTACCTCTATTGAAGGAGCATCTGTAAAATCCTAAAAAGTAGGTATGAAAGTATCTGGACCAAGCAACATGAAATTTTAATGCACATCCAAAGCTGCACACTGTCAATCCTGGCAAAACATATCTGTAAATTCTGTTTGAGTCTACTGATTAAGGGGTGGAGGATTCGACAACATATTTGATTCTGCTAAATTTGCTTAGAATAAATCATGAGCAGCATGAACCAGCCAACAAAAACTTATCTCAGGTAACAAATTCAATTTCTCTAAAAGATAAAAGTCATAATAGATGGGAGAATATTTTGAGTGACAATAACTGTGACATGAGAATATGCTGATAAAGAAACTAGCAAGCCATCATTGTGAAATAATCTCTAGGAAGGGTTCTTCCTAGAGGATCACAGTTAAGTGTATGTAGCTAATATGATCAGTTAGAAGATGTAGCAGGAGGTTGGAAAATTTAGCTTAGACAGTGAGTTCCCAGAGCATCTTTATGTCTTCTCGTGATTTTGTTCCTGATGCCTAGAACAGAATGTGACACTTAATAAATGCAGAGAAAGCAGTTTTTAATTTAAAAAATCCTAATTCCAAAAACATGCCTAAAAGCCTTTATTTGATAAAAATTAAGGCAGGCCATTAATTTTAAGGATGCTAAATAATTAAGCCTAGCTTATGCATATCTAAACAAGTGCAATATGTTAGGCAAGTTCACACTAAGTCACTGTTCAACTGTTGCAAGTTACTTCTGAACACAACATAAATGATAAGTGATAAGTATTTAATAATTAGAATTGTCCAAAAATTGAAGGCAGTACAGATAGGCCTCATTAGGTACTGAGTTCTTCATTACTCAAGGTCTTCAAGCTGAAATGACGTAATCATCCTGGAGGATGGAGTCAAGTACCATGGATAGTAGTAATTAGTCAGTTGGCTGCCAAACACTTTTCAAAACATGTATTTTATCATTTATTGTTCTTTCATTTCTTCCCATACCCAGAAATAAGAGACAGTTTGGCAGGATGTTAATTTCAGATCTTTTCTTCCTTCTTTGCAATTTTGCAAGTATTTACAAATAATGAGTGGTAGCCTAGAGTAGGATTAGCCCACTACCTGCACCTGTATTTGTCAATAAACTTTTATTAGAACTCAGGTGCTCATTCGCTTGTGTATTGTCTATGTTTTTCACTACAATGACATAGGTGAACAGTTGCTACACATACTATGGCCTTCAAAGCCAAAATTATTTACTGTCTGGCCCTTTATGGAAAAAGGTTGCCAACTTCTGGTCTAGAAACCTACTTAAACCATCAACATAATTTTCAATAAGCTATCCAAACATTATTTCCAAAACATAAAATTATTTTATGTACTGAAAGTATGAGATTGGGCATTGTAGGACAAATACAACTAATTTGCATAATTTGCCTGTAAATAGCCAAGTTTTATACCAGTATACGCCCATGCTGAAATGGTTTTTAAGGTATACAAGCAGATAGTCAACCAACCTGCTTATCTAAATATAGACATTTTTATTAATATTGAACAAGTTATATTCCCTCATGGTTGACTTTGTACTCTCACAATAAAACATTGTCTTTGATCTGTGTGGGAACACCCTCATCTGGGTTTCAGTCAGGATTGTTACGAGAATGCATAATGCAAAACTCTTTTCTCTAAAAGCATTTCTAATTTAGAATGTTCTAATAAAAGAACAAATCTTAAGAAATGACTCTGATAGTCTATATTCCAAAAAAAAGATACCCTATAACTTTCTCTTTGTAAATGTTTTTATTCTGATTTTTTGTAATAGATAGTAAACATTATATTTCAATCTGTGTTTCAATAAAATAAAAAATCTACATGAAGTCATTCAGCTGAATGAAAGTTTTCTAAATTATATGTGCCCTCTTTTCTACTCTTATGCAGGGTTTGGATATTCATAAATATTTAAAAAGTCAGGTTTTCAAATCCAATATGACTGCAATCCATTTTAACAGTGAGAACTGAATTGTTTTTGCCCCCGTAGGTGAGGAAGATAGACAAGCTAATTGCCTTTTAAACTTACAGATTTTCAGCTCGAGATCTCATTATCATTTGCTTTCAGGAATAAATTTCCCTCAAATTTTGATGGAGAGTATAACTTCTTTTATCATAAAATCATGAACCCTTTACCTTCTCTGTCTTTCTCTAAATTCCTATGCAGAGTACTTGATAGAAACCTGATTTTGCTCATCACTGTTTCAAGTGAGTCTTAGAATAACTTGAGAGAACAAGGAGCATACCACATTAGCATAACAGAATACTTGAAAAATAAATGATGATGTCTAGGTAGAAATGATTGTCCCCATAACCAATATTCTAGACATTTAGAAAGGTCATATAGAGCTCATTTAAAACTATACTCATAAGAATAATTATAAAAGACAAGTTTCTATTTGCCATGTATAGATCCTTTCTATCATTTACATATTTTTCAACTAGTATAATAAAAATAATTCCCCTGGGAAGGTAGTCTGGTTGAAAAACATAGCTGGTTGACTCTGCAATTACTGAAATACAAATTCACACACACTCACATGCATTCACACACCCATACAAGCTTGAGCACACACGTCATTTTTATGTTTTGGGGTAGGTGGTCTGGATTTCAGGCTAGGGTAGATTGAGATAAACAGATTTTAGGAAGAGAGACATTCGAGGCACAAAGGGAATAGAGGAAAAGCATTGTAAATATGTGTTCAAGGGATGAGCTTTTATGAAAAACTAATAGGGATTAAGAAAGAGAGTTAAGGACTACATAATTATGATTTGGATCCAGCCTGAGTATATTTTGGTTTTGAGCTGGGGAATGTGAGTTAATTGTTTTTACACTATTGTCTGAATTTTAAAGTTATTTCTGAAGAAGTCTTCGATCATTTTCTAGATATGTATAAGTGCATTTTATTTCAACTACAATTACTATACATATTGCATGCACAGTTTGTTAGAGTCCTTTTTGAGTTTTATAGGTACATTGTGGATCTAAGAGACAGAAGTTAGGTATGCTAAAGCAGGTAATTGAGAAACTTCAGTTTATTTATTTACTTTCATTATAAAAAATATATAAGAAACCTAAAATGTGCAGTACATTGAGATTATTTATCTGGATTAAATAAGGTTATGTGTGTACATGTACACCGTAAATGCTGTTATTTTATTTTTTTATTAGATGGTTACTGAATGTGTTAGTTATAACAACTTTTTTATTTTTCAGAAACAGTTTGTAGTCTCATGACCTTGTATTTTGGAGGAAACAGATAAGAACACTGGGGGCCAGATTATTGTTATAGGTCAGGCTATCTTCAGAAATATACATTTGAACAATACGATTTTAGATACTTAAAGTGAAAACAGGAAGGTCAGTCTAGCTTTGTTATAGTGGTGCTATCGTAGAGTGGTTGAAGTGATGAATGGAGTTGGAGAGATTTGAGATTTATTTTGAAGATAGAAAAGAGCTTGAAAAAAACAGCATCATACATAACTTCACTTTATTTTTATCTTTTTTGTCTTTGATAACCTTATAAATATCACTTAATGTGACATGAGAGAATCTGAGATGACCAGATAATTATTTTAATGGTTATTTCAAGTGTTTTGTGTGTTTATGTGTATAATGTCAATTTTGACATGTTAATTTTAAGATATCCACAAGACAGACAAGTGTAGATGTCAAATAGCTTGAAATACATGACTGTGAATCTCAGATGTAGCATCTGGGCTGCAGACACTTTAGAACATGTCTCATGGTAAGGGAAGTCATGAGAATTAGTAAGATTACCTAGAATAGTGTAGAAAAGGAGAATGAGAGGGCTAAGAATTAAGTCCAGAAACCCTCTCAAATTTAGCAGTGGGGTATAAAAAGAGGAGCTAACCAAAGAAGAGCAGTTTCAGTTAAATGAGTGTTAAGAGCATGTTAAAAAGATGGAGTAGAAGTTGAGATGGTGGATATAGACATTGCTCTGAAGAAGTTCTACTGCCAAATGAGACAGAGTATAGGGAGGTTGTAGGAGAAACAAACACACACACACACACACACACACACACATATATATATGCATATAAGAATAATAATATATAAATTTATGTAGCAAATTTACTCATGTGTGTGAATAAATACATCTGTATGTGATATATGTGAATAAATATTACAGAAAAATACATGTGTCTGTATATGTATGCATATTAATGCATATAGTAATTTACATATATCTATGTGTATGTATGTGTGGTACACACACACACGCACACACACACACACACACAAATAAGTTTACAGGTGCTTCCAGCCTTCCAGTGAGATTTCATCCTGATAAATTCAATGTAAGTTAAAAGTATTGTAAGTTGAAAATGCATTTTATACTCCAATGAGTCCATCATTAGGTCAAAAAGATTCTATGTCAGAATACATTATTTTTTGAGATGGAGTCTTGCTCTTGCTCTGTCACTAGGCTGGAGCGCAGTGCCACGATATTGGCTCATTGCAACCTCCACCTCCTGGGTTCAAGCCTCACCATCTGGAGTAGCTGGGACTACAGGCATGCACCACCATGCCCAGCTAATTTTTGTATTTTTAGTAGAGATGGAGTTTCTTTACGTTGGCCAGGATGGTCTTAATCTCTTGACTTCATGATCCATATGGCTCGGCTTCCCAAGGCACTGGGATTACAGGCTTGAGCAACCATGCCCAGCGCAGAATACTTTTAAACTTGGATAAACCCACTATAAAGTCAAAACATTTTAAGTTTAATCACTGTAATTTGGGTACCGTCTGTGTAGATACATGTCTACATCAGAGATACTTGAAGATAATTAAATGAAGGAGGAGAAATTAAGTATCCACAACAGAAGAGTGATAACTGAAAAAAAAGAAAGTTGTTCTCTGATGATTTCTTTTTTCTCACGGAAATACTGAAATATAGCGTAACAGTTAAGGGAGGGTGAAGAGGAAATGTACAGGTATGAGGCTAGAAGAGAGAACAGCAAATAGTGTTTCAGTTAATATGGAAGCATTAGCAGTTACATTAGCTTCGGGGAACTATGTAACACATTACACAAATGTATCAGCTTAAAAGAACACTCATTTTCTCATCACTCCAATGGGTTAAGAGTCCTGGCATAGCTTAGCTGGTTCCTCCACTCAGACTGCAATGTGTTAGCTGTGGCTGCAATCTCCTTTGAAGCTCCAGATCCTCTTCCAAGTTCATGTGGTTGTTGGCAGAATTTATTTTTCTTTTAGCTTAGAACTCATGGCAGTGTACTTCTCCAAGGCCAGCAAGGAAGGAACAAGCCCTATTTTAAAAGGCTTCCAACTGCTTAAGAAACTATAAAACTCTATTTTTCATTCTGAAAATGAAGTCTTTACAAAACCCAATCCGTTTTATTCCACTCACTCACCTATTTTTTGTGCACCATTACTAAAATCCCTTTTTAATTTGGCTGGAAATTCTCAGCTCCCATGACATGACAGGCATTTTTGTCATTTTTGCCTATGGCCAGCCATAGTGGAATTCAACTGATGCTAACATGGGAGACACTGGTCTTAACTTAGGTAAATCACACATTAAGGCTGACTGGGTGCCAGGTTGAATGTTATGAAAATGAATTTTAAGTCTCACAGCCACATTCTCTTATTACATATATGTACTAAACCCACGTATCTGTTCATGTTCATACTACACTGGCAGAGTTGCATAATTGTGACAGAAATGAAATGGCTTATAATAACTAAGGCATTTCTACATAGCTTTTTAAAGTAAAAAGTGTAATCACTGCTGGTCTACATAACATGGAGGAATGGGTAGCAGAGAAGGTACTAGAGTCAGTGAATTGAAAGGGGAGGTAAGGGGAGACTAGTAGCTTTAAAGGTATTATTTTGGAGATTGTTGAGGTTTTGGAGAACAAGGGATGAGGAAAATGTATTAAAGAATTTGGGAGAGCAGGATATTGATTACTTTAATTGGGGAATAACTTTTTGGGAATACAGATTGGAGAAAGGCTGGAGTGGAAAACTGAAATAATAATTATAGCCACCAGTGAATATCAGGGGAATTGATAGGACTACAGGGAGGGTAGGCTAGAAGATAGAGCTCAGGGTGGCAGTTTCAGTAGGACACCATTGGCCTATACATATATGTTATTTGTAGTTTTGTTGATCTTTTTTTAAAAAGCAAAAGAAAAAGTGATCTGATACGGTTTGGTTCTGTGTCCCCACCCAAATCTCACCTTGATTTGTATCAAGGTTTCACCATGTTGGCCAGGCTGGTCTCGAACTTTAGACCTCAAGTGATCCACCTGCCTTGGCCTCCCAAAGTGCTGGGATTTTAGGAATGAGCTACCACACCTGGCCTTTTTACAGAAATTTCACAAACATTTTTTAAGATTATAAATCACTCTGAAATATGTAATGTTTATTCACAGATCTTTTGTTACCTGATACACTTAAAATCTTTATTATGGAGGCAATTTATTCCTGAAATTTTTTTAATAAAATGATTGAAATCCAGAGAGTCCAAAAGAAAATAGCTAGTCAGTAGTTAAGATTAATGTAGATACATTCTTGTAAATTTAAGTCTACAAGTGCTTTTGCACATGAATGCTTTTGCAGATGTACAGTAGAAACATTACCTAAATTTGCTAACATATAGGGGAGAAAAGAAATAAACCAAATAACTTCAAATTATCCACTAATATTTAGAGGCAAATATAAGAAAAGCCTCAATCTTCTCATCCTTAACATGGGAATAATAGCTGGGTGGAGTGGCTTACACTTGTAATCCTTGCACTTTGGGTGTCCAAGGTGAGTGAACTGCCTGAGCTCAGGAGTTCAAGATCAACCTGCGCAATGTAGTGAAACCCTGTCTCTGATAAGATAGCCAGGTGTGATGGTGCACATCAGTAGTCCCAGCTACTTGGGAGACTGAGGCATGAGAATTACTTTAACCCAGGAGGCAGAGGTTGCGGTGAGCTGACATCGTGCCACTGCACTCCAGCCTAGGCATCAAAAAGAGACTGTCTCAAAAGAGAAAAAAATAAATAAATAAACAAAATAAAATTACCTAACAGTTGTATGTCATCAATGAAATAATGTGTTTGAAATGGCTTTGCAATTATAACGCATCATTAAGATATTAAGTGATTGTATCTATAGCTCTTATTCAGTACTCTATTGGGAAATATTCTGAAACTGACAAGCTTTGCTTCATTTCTGTTACAAAACTAACAAGTTCAAATTCTCTAAGGTTAAGTTACTATTGTTTCTGGACCAAATACTTTCAAAGTTTCTACAATTTAGTCCTCAATTTTTCTTGACTTTGATGCATGCTGTGGTTCACTGATTATAAATAGTAGCAAAGTGTGCATGTATTTACTGATCAGGAATCTAGCTTAAAAGTCATACATTCATGACAGATGTTTACCTTCTTAAGGAATCACTGTCTGTGTTTATAAATGTATTCAGTGAGAATTTAACTTAAATAGTCCTATTTAGATGTTCAATAAGCCAACAATGCATTATTTCTGTTATCATCTTCAATCTTAGCCATCACTCTTGCCATCATGATTATTTTTGCCATTCATTGAGCTGCTGGTGCCCAGCTTGTCTTTACGCATGGTGCTGTATAAAGACAGATTTCTTGTGTTATAGTAAAAGGAATTAATGAGGGTGCTTAGATTATTTCAGTCTTATTATGTATGAAATCTCCAGATCATTGAGGAAAAACTGAGGAATAATTTTCCCTTTGTGATTTTTTTAGAAAATGTATCTGATATTCCTTTTTTGTATCCACATGCAAATCTATGCTTATATACAGAATCATTCATTTCTTCTTACTAAACCAATCCCCTCTGTCTTTTGGGCTTCAGTGGAAAAATAGAGAAAAAAATCCTAAGAATAAAATTTTATACTCCAAAATCATAGCACTCTGAAACTCAAACACCATAAGGACTTACCAATTCTCTCTTTTACTCTATTCTATATAGGCTAATTTTCCTAAGAATGATGTTTTTCCCGGTAGACAGAGTCTTTCAGCGTATTGTAAAGTAGGTGAACGAGGTAGCAGAGTGACTTAACATACTAATAAAGAAACTACCAAGTCAATCTGGGACATCAAAAATCACTTTTGATTTTGAAATTTCCTTCTCTGATAGCTGCTTTTGCCCTATATCTCTCTACACAGAAAGTATGACTCTCTAACCTTAAACACACTTACCATGAACACGTCAAATAGTCAGCAGAGATGTGGTGAGTTAATAAACTTTCATTTGATTTACAATAAACTGAGTTCGGTGTTAGACTCCTATAACGTACCTATAATACCATTTGTTGGCCAGATGTCAGTGCCTCCCTTTCTTAAATGAACTTAATTATCATTGCAGAAAACATTAAATTTGACTTGTTTACGGAGAGATCAATATGGCTGACAGTGAAATAAATATTGTTCATTATTTTAAACTGTTGTACAACATACAGGCTGCCAAATTAGTTGAAAATGATCCTGATTATCAGACATTAATGGAGCACTGGGTGTTGCCTTTTAGGCCTCTGAGTCTGTGTCTTTGTAAGATGCCTGTTCTTAGGATTGAAAGACAATGAATCACCTAGGTACTCAGAACCAAATACAGAAATCCATCAGAGCTGTTTATTGTGAACAAAAATGAGATTTTTTTTTTTCATGGCAGCAGGGATTCTTTAGGAACATGTAAAAGCATTATTTGGCTTACAAGGGTGAATAAGGGTTGCTTTAACTAGCTGTACTATTATCTGGGCCAATTTAATTTCACTTGAAATTCATGAGTTCAGAGACTCAAACTAAATCTCAAAAATTTAAGTAGTTTCTATTCATATTCTTATTGTTCAAAAGTACTTAAATGAGACATAAAAAGTTTCATAAGGCTTCCTGGACATGACATGGTTCTTTCAAAACACTATTTTGATGATTTAGATTGTCTGTTAGAAAATAATGCAGAAGATGTTGGTAACAATATATCTGCTACAGTTAGAATATTGTATATAAAATACAAAAGTGCTTTGTGAAAAGTGTATTTCTTCTTTCATTGCTTAAGGAGCATCTAAGCAATTTTCAAGTTACTAAAATATAGGTACTATATGTTATTCTCAACACTACACTTCTTACTGAACCAGGTTTGCTCAAATTTACAACTACTGAACTTACAAAATTTTATATCGGCAAAGGAGAAATTTAATTTGTTGCTCTATAATAAAGATTCAAAAAATTGTATTACTGAGATATTAGCATACTTCCAAACATGTAATTATTCCCATATTTAAAGAAAAGGTTGGTAAATCTACAACACGTACAATAGTAGCAGAGTACAATAAGAATTTCTGGATATCAACTAAGCTATTTCTGATATGCCAAATACAAAGAAAGGAAGAATCAATATACTTGGGATGTATGTGAACTTGGATTCCCAACACATTCTCTATGTGTCAGAAGCTGAATTCCAAATTAGTCACATATCTTTAAAATCAGTCTTCACATATATGGTATTTAACTTTGAGGTTCCACCACTTATATGTAGATGCATTATAAAGGGTCTGCTCTCTTCTCATTTTATTTAGATGTGCTTCCCTAATTTTGTAACTTACTTCCCATAAACCCTTTCCTGCATGACAATTACATGAATTTCAGGGTGCATTTCAAAGCGTTTGAATTAACAATGATAAAAAGAAATGATACCACAGAGCAAAATAGCAAATAAATGATAGTCATTTATTCATATAATAAATGTGGTTATGTACCAAGGGACAGGCATTGTGAAAGAGAATGTGGATACAACAGCCTGTAAACTGATCTCATCCGTCCCTGCTTTTAGAGAGAGGCATTGTATAAATGGATGGTAATTCTATTGCCACGAGTAGATATCACCACGTATTTTTATCTTGGAAGAGGTGTTCCCTCAGGAAGTCTATATGCTGGCATGTGAACATGTCTCTTTCACTATTTTGTTTGTATATCTGTTCATTTGCTTTATTGCATAGCTCCCCATAGTAATGTAAGCTGTTTGCAGGTAGGAATTTTGTAAAATTGCGTTGATCACCTTTGTACTCTAAGGGCAGAGTACATAGACATCTTAACAAACATTTGTTAAGTGAATTAATAAAGGAAAACAATCATCAACTATTTTGATCCGAAAGAACTGGATTGAAAAGTATAGGTTTTTATTCTTTAATTTTTGTAATACCATTTTTAATATTTTTTTCATTAAAAAAGAAGCATCACTTTAGAGCAATCTTATTATTTAGATGTTTCCATTCTTATTCTTCTGGATAAGTTATTTTTAATGCATCTAGACATATTCTCTTAAGAAACAGAATATCAAAGAAGAAAAATAATATAAAATAATAAAAATTGGTAACATTCTTTTTTTCTGTGTGTGAGGCACTGTATTATATTGTTTACACATATTGTCTTACTTAGTATTCAAAAAATCTTATTGAGGTTATTTCATTTTAAAGATAAAGAAACTGAGGCTTAGATGATTAAATACCGTGATTACAACCACTCAATTAGTAGATGTTGAAGCAGGCACTCAAGCTTAGCTCTACCTGATGGCAATGTCTTAACATAAACATATGCATAAATGAGAAATATCAGAGTTTACAGTGAAAGAAATACAAGTTTTTATGATGAAGCAAGCATGTCAACATCAGTTATTAATAAAGTAAGCATATATTTCCCAATCATTTTGAAAGAGTAAGCTGTCAAAACAGCTATACCTGTATACGTGTTTAATGGGAGGCCTACAGTCAAAGATCTAAATTCTTTTACTGCAGTTTAAAAGTCTGTAGTCCTTTGGGAAAATTATAGAAACATAAAAAGTGATTGTCTAATAAAACTTTCTTGTCTTAAAACCTATTTTGTTGGCTGGACACTGTGGCTCATGCCTGTAATCCCAGGACTTTGGGAGGCCTAAGTGGGAGGATCACGAGGTCAAGAGATAGAAACCATCCAGGCCAACATGATGAAACTCCATCTCTACTAAAAATACAAAAGTTAGCTGGGTATGGTGGTGCGTGCCTGTAGTTGCAGCTACTGCTCCAGAGACTGAGGCAGGAGAATAGCTTGAACCCTGGAAGCAGAGGTTGCAGTGAGCTGAGATCACGCCACTGTACTCCAGCCTGGCAACAGAGTGAGACTCTGTCTCAAAAAAAAAAAAAAAAAAAAAAAAAAAACACCTATTCTGTCAGATATCAATACAGTCATGCATTGCATAATGTTTCTCAGTCTATGATGGATCACATATACAATGGTGATGCCATAAGATTATAATAGAGCTGAAAAATTCCTATGACCTAGTGATGTCCCTACTGACCTAATGTCATAGTGCAACTACTTTATTTTTCTATGTTCAGTGCAGCTTAAGTGTATAGTGTTTATAAAGTCTACAGTGCTATACAGTAATGTTGTAGGCCTTCACATTCACTCACCACACACTTACAGACTTATGCAGAGCAACTTCTAGTTCTGCAAGCTTCGTTCATGGTAAGTAGCCTATACAGGTGTACCATTTTAAAAAATCTGTTATATATGTGTGTGTGTGTGTGTGTGTGTATGTATATACACACGTGTATACATATGTATACGTGTGTATATACATATATATATACACACATATACATATGTATACACATATATACACACGTATACATATGTATACACGTATATATACACACACATAAACATATATATATATATGTGTATATATATATATATATATATATAGTCATTTGTATGTCTTCATTAGAGAAATTTCTATTCAGGTCCTTTCAAAAACTGAGTTGTTTTGTTGCTACTGAGTTCTTTGAATTTCTTATATATTTTGTATATTAAACCCTTACCTGTTATATGGTTTGAAAATATATGCTGCAATTTCATAGGTTTTCTCTTCACTCTACTGATTGTTTCCTTTGCTGTGCAAAAGCTTGTTTGTTTTACAGTCCCATTTGTCCATTTTTGTTTGTGTTTCCTCTGTTTTGAAAGTCTAATCCCAAAAACGATTGCCTAGACTAATATCATGAAGTTTTTTCCCAGATTTTCTTGTACAAGTTTCATCGCTCCAAGTCTTATGTCTAAATCTTTAATCAATTTTGAGTTGATTTTTGTACATGGATAGGGATCCAATTTCATTCTTCTGCAAGAGGATATCCAGTTTTCCCAACATTCTTTATTGAAAAGGTGGTCCCTTTCTCATTGTGTGCTTTCGGCACCTTTATCAAAAATCTGTTGACTGTAGACATGTCAGTTAATGAAGTGGCTACACTGTCTAAGGTAAATACTTAGGGTTCATCTTCTCGCACCAAGAAAATTTAGGACGCAGACACCCATGAGGTGTTTAGAAGCAGAGGTTTAATAGGCAAAAGAAAGAGAAAGAAAGAGAAAGGAAAACAGCTCTTGCTCGAGCGAGAAAGAGGAGACTTTCAACAGGAAAAGGCTGGCTGGAAGCAGAGTGCACCAGATTTACAGGCAGGCTTGAGGAGGTGGTGTCTGATTTGCATAGGACTCACAGATTGGTTCAATTATATACGACATTTACATAGCACACTGCAAAGAATGGCCACCTCACCCTAATATTATTATGCAAATGAACCTTCCCCTTGGCTGGCACCATCTTGTCTGCTCCTTACTGTCCACGTGGCGGCAGAGAAGGGAAGATGGAGCCACCATTTTGAACATGTCTACTTCCAGATAATTCTTTCCTGCTGGCATTCACCCTTGCAAGCTCCCAGTTTGCTTGTCCATGTCTGCAACTCAACTTTACATGCTGCTTTTTGTTAGAAAATGGTTTAGGGCTGCTTTTCATCAAAAGGAAAATCTTAATGAGGACTTCCGTACCCTCACTATCTGCCCAAGTAATTTCTTCTTAACTTCTGTATTTCTTAGCTTCCTGTAATTTCTAGGCTTCTATTATGTTCTGTCATTTAATGTGCCTGTTTTAATGCCAGTGCCATGCTGTTTTGATTACTATAGATTTGTAACATAATTTGAAATTAGGTAATGTGATCCTTTCAGCTTTATTCATTTTTCTCAAGATTTCTTTGATTATTCAAGGGCTTTGTGGTTCCATTTGAATTTTAGGATTTGTTATTTCTGTGAAAAATAACATGAAAATTTTGATAGTAATTGCATTGAATCTGTAGATTGCTTTGGTATGATGGATGTTTTAGCAATGATGATTATTCCAATCCATGAACACAGGGTGTCTTTTCATTTATTTGTGCCATTTTCAATTTCGTTCATCAGTGCTTTATAGTTTTCAGTTCAGATATGTTTTATTGCCTTGGTTAAATTTATTTCTAAGTATTTTAGTTTTTTGTAGTTAGTCTAAATGAGTTTATTTTCTTGATTTGTTTTTCATATGGTTCATTGTTACCATATAAAAATATTAATTATTTTTGAATGACAATTTCATATTATGCAACTTTAGTTTTAACAGATTTTTGTTTTTTTGGCAGAGTGTTTAGGGTTTTCTATATGTAAGATTATGTCTCAGTAAATAGAGACAATTTTACTTCTTCCTTTCCTATTTGGATACATTTTATTATAATTTTTCTCTTGCCTAATTGCTTTAGCAAAACTTACAGTACTACGTTGTTTCCTCTTTTTTTTTTTTTTTTTTTGAGACAGAGTCTCGCTTCTTCACCCTGGAGTGTGCAGTGGCACAATCTCAGCTCACTGCAACCTCCACCTCCCAGATTCAAATGTTTCTTCTGCCTCAGCCTCCCCAGAAGCTGGGATTATAGGCATATGCCACCACGCCCAGGTAATTTTTGTATTTTTAGTAGAGATGGGGTTCTACCATGTTGGCCAAACTGGTTTCTAATTTCTGACCTCAAGTGAACTGCCCGCCTCGGCCTCCCAAAGTGCTGGGATTTCAGGCATGAACCACTGAGCCTGGCCTACAGTGCTATGTTGAAGTGGTAAGATAGGGCATCCTTGTCCTGTTCCTGATGTCAGAGCAAAGGCTTTCAACTTTTCATCATTGAATATTTTAGCGGTGTGCTTGTCATATGTGCCTTTCATTGTGTTAAGGTACATTTTTTTTCTGTACCTACATTGTTGAGAGCTTTTATTTTTTAAATTATGAAAGGATGTTGAATTTTATCAAATACCTTTTCTGAATCTAATGAGGTGATCATATTGTTTTTGTCCTTCATTCTGTTAATGTGGTGTATCACATTTATTGTTTTGTATATGTTGAACCATCCTTGTATCTCAGGGATAAATCCCACTTGATCATGGGGAATGACTCTTTTAATATGCTATTGAATTTTGTTTGCTAGTATGTTGTTGAGAATGTTCACATCTTTGTTCATTAGTAATATTGGCCTGTGATATTACTGTAATGTCCTTTTCCGGCTTTGGTGTCGGGGTAATGCTGGACTCATAAAATGATTTTGTATATATTTCTTCCTCTTGGATTTTCTAGAAAATTTCAAAACAGATTTATCAAAAATCTAACAAAAATTAACTAATAGCCCAGAGTATATGTCTCTTATTGGCAGGTAGATCTCCAAATGTATATCCAGCAACTGAAGCTCATTCCATTTTCTTGGCTGCTATGTCCTTTGCAATCTTGATAATATACACAAGAAACTAGTGGAAAGAAAAAGAGATCATGGAGAAAGTTTACCTCGTAAAAAGTTCTATCCAACCTCTGCTTGTCCAGCATTCCACTGACCAGAACTGCTCAGACTGTGTTACCTAATTATAAGGAAGATAAGAAAATATAATCTAGTTGTGTTTGAAGGCAAAGAAGAAATAAACTAGTTTGGAGGAATAGATCTTTTCCAAAAGGAAAATAATTATTTTCTTCTTCACATTTTAAAACCATTAATCTATAGTGTCCTCTGGCATTTATTTTTGCTTTTAAAAAACGAGTTGTCAGAATATCATTCTTTCACAGATTAACAAAGCTGAGTTCCTGAATATGAGAATATGTAATGTTCATAGTTCTGAAAAATTATCAGCCACCATCTTTTAAAATGGTACTTTTTCTCATTCTTAATTTCTCCTTCTGGAGCTCTATTTAGGTTAGATATTCACTTTTATTTATTCTTTAACTTGTTTTTACAATCACACACACACATTTATTTAACTATGAGCCTAAGGTTTGTATACGTTACTGTATGTCAGCTTCCTGTTGGCTGCTGTAACAAATTACCAGAAATGGTGGTTTAAAAATAATTTTTAATTCTTGATCTTAAATTATGGAGGTCTGAATTTTAAAAGCTTCATGTGAAGATAAAATCAAAGGTTGTATTTCCTCTGGAAGCTTGGAGAATTTTTCCTTTAACTTTCTCAGCTTCTAGAAGGTGTCTGTCCATGTTCCTCAGCTCATGGCTGCATCATGTTGATGTTGGCTTTCATTGTGACAGTTTCATTTCTGTTTCAGCCTCTCCTGGCTGTTATAAGAGCCTTTGTGGATATGTTATCCCTACCTACATAATCCAGGATAACCTTCTCATCTCAATATCCCGAATGTAATAACATTTACAAATTCCCTTTTGCCTTGTTTAAATAACATATTTACAGGTTTCATAGATCAGAATTTAGACATTTTGGAGGGGACAAACATATTTTTTCTGCAAACTGTACTATGTAAATTATACCTTACTCTAAAATAAATAAGCAAATACTTTAACAAAGGGAGAATCATGTTGTCTGAGTCTGTTTTGTGCTGCTATAACAAAACACCTGGGTTATTTATAAAGAACAAAAATTGATTTCTAACAGTTTTTCAGACTAGGAAGTACAAGTCAAGTTGCCAGCAGGTTTGATGACTGATGAAGGTCTGCTCTCTGGTTTCAAGGTGTCACTTTAATACTGCATCCTCAATTGTGGAGGAAATTTGTGTTCTCACATGACAGAAGGGATGGAAGGGTGAAAAGTGGACAAATGCTCTGTCCTCACAAGACAAAAGTAGAAGACAGAAAAATCTCTTTTGCAAACCCTTTTGATAATGGCATTAATTTATTCATGAGAGTTCTGCCCACCTCTCACGAAGCCTCAATATGTAAATTTTCAGGGATACATCAGACCATAGCACACACACACATATAGCTGAAGATATTTTTCAGACTCATACTATATTCCTCAGTAGGAAATAACTGAATTTAAGAATTCTCAGTGTATTTAGCACAAACAAAAGAATGCTAGGAGAAATATTTTTGTGACCATTTATCAATGCTAATAAGTTTTATTTAAAGAAAATTCTACCTCTTACCACGGAACCCAGCAATCCTTGAAATTATATAAACACAATGCCCACACTTTACTTCTATTCTTCTTGAAAACAAAAATGGTTCTAAAAATTTTGACCCATTTGATAAGAAAGAAATGATGGATCTTAAGAAGTTGCAAGTTGCAAAGTTCCAAGTTTTATTTGACATCAACTCATCAAGTACATTGTATTCTTATGTTGGAAAAATTTAAAAAGTGGTAAAGCATATTTCCCATGTCTATTTATAGTTGTTCTGGGGTGAGCTTCTTCAAGACAATTTGGTTAAAGTTTTTCAAATTGAATTTGAAAAAGTAAATACATTTTAGAACCATTGAAATGTTAAGTAAAGTATAAGTGATCTATGGGAAGTAAATTTCTTAGTCCTTCGGGCAGGAGGGCCACAGAAGTTTCTTTTTCCAATCACAGTTTTGCTGTGACATCTTGTCCTCCAGTGAAATTTTCAACATGTTTTATGAGGAAAAGCTATTTTCCTCTATGTTATCAGTTAAAATATATTTTCATTTGTTCCAAAGGACAACTGCCAAGACTAGAGCTATAAACTTTAGCACTGAAGTTTTGTTTTGTCTTCTCTGGAAATGTCAATGCCTTATTTTATTCTTAGTGTGAGGAAAATTATATGATGCATCCATTTTATTTATCTTCCATTAGACCAGTGCATATATACCCTTACTTTCAACACAACAGCACTTGCATGTGTAACAAGTTTAGTTCTGTGTGTCTGTGTCTTAGTGATACAGAGTCCTGGGAAGTTTTATATTATGTTTTCAGATTTTTACAGCTTTCAACTAGAACTCTATGAATTTTCCATAAATATCGAAGAAAGAAAGCAATAACTTTGATATTTGAGAGAACTAGTATATAAAACAAAAGTAGACAGAAACATTTTTTCGGATCTTTCTTTCTTTAGTTCTTTCATTCTTTCTTTCTTCTTTTCTTGTATGTAGTATATATATATATATATATAAAAAAAAAACAAAACTAAAAAGAAAGAAAAAAGATCTGAACAGATGTATATACAGTTATATATATGCAACATTATATATCTATATATATAAAACTGTATATGTGTGTGTGTGTAACTATATAACAATATATATAACTTGGGACTGTATTGGACAACAATTCTAATATTCCTGACAATCTAATCTTTTTCATTGATAACAGACGACATTGTTCATGCTCTTTCACTTTGCTTAGAAAAGCCATTACCAAGAGAATGATTCTTTTAGTCCTTCGGTTTCCATTGCTGTTCCAGTGTGTGTGTGTGTGTGTGTGTGTGTGTGTGTGTGTGTGTGTGTGTGTGTGTTTGCATGCTTTTATATATACTAGCCAAGTTGGAAAGATCAGCTTAGGAGATATATTTGTTTATATTTATTTCTGGATGAATCTTCTTTTTATTTTTAGAAATTGTGGTAATACAAAAAATAGCTTATGATGAGTATATGTTCAGAAAAAACAAGATTATGCTGTAGTAATTGACAACCCTAAAACACCAGTGACCTAAAATGTGACCAAGGTGTACTTTCTTTTTCCCATGTGTCAATTTCTGATTGGCTATGGCTCCTCTTCATGCTGTCATTATTCTGGGACCTAGGCTGATGGAGAAACCACATCCAAAATGCTGATGGTTACTATGAAAGGAAATAAAAAGAGAGACAGAAACATGGCGAATCAAACCATTTCTTAAAGGCCATATTTAAAGTTCTTAAATAAACATGGCACACCACTTCTGCTTCATTTCATTGGCCAAATTAAATTACAGCTGTTCCTACCTCTCAAAATATTGAAAGGCCAATGTGACCATATGCTTAGGAAAGAGAACTGAAAATTAAGACTGGATAATTTCATGCCTAGTAACTTTAAGAATTTCATGTTACTTACTAATTGACACAATTCAAATTGCTTCACTCTTTATTTATGTATGTGTTTCTGTATGAATTAGCCTTTCTCATGTTTTCCAAGCCTGCTAGTGACAGCTTATGTATAAAATGCCCGTATTCTCCACTTTATATTTTGATCATAGGTATCATTCTTACGTAGTGCTGCTTCCAACAATTGGTTTATTTGTTTGGTTTTATATGACAATGAATAGCTTTTAATTCATAAGGCACTGCATTATTATTATTATTTTTTACAATGTAATGCTCCTGTATTTTTTGTTTTGGAAATTTTATAGATGATTCCTTTATGGAGTTTTTCTGTTGTCAACGTCTCCAGTAACAGTGGCTTGTCTGTGTCGGAAAGAAGATAAATGTAGGAGTGATGGCCAACATTCAAACATACTGAAGTTCTACAGATGCTGCTTCTTTCATTTTCCTCCCTGTCAAATCAATGCCTTCTGCTTTTGATTCTACCAAGATATTGAGTGATCTCAGGAAACACATTCATTTCCTGTCACCTCTACACTGACAGTAATCTGAAAACTGTGAGAGTGCATTTATGTGTTTTTCTTCTCAATTCTACCATCAATATCTGGTAAAGAAGTCAGCGGAAACAGCACAAGGGTTAATGCTTCGTGTCAGGTGCAGTTAAAATATACTTGGCCATCAAATTTTTGAGATCCTCAATGGTTGTCTTCTCTATAGCGTATGTTTGGGGAATTCGCTATTTCTGACAGGAACCTATGGCATTTCTTAAGATACCTAAAGGCCTTCCTTTACTTTGAAGAACTGAAACCACCCTGGAATGAACTGACAACCTTGAAATTATGACGTGGCAACCTAGTTCGGACATTCTTTGGTCCTGACTTGCGCACTGCAGTTGATTCTTGATAACATTTCCTAGCTGAACTGCATTATTGATCTCCATTCTTGTTTACTGTGTCCAGCCCCTTTGCTTTCTTTCATAGGTTCTAATTTCCGTTTATACAACCATCATCCACCAATCATACTTTTACCTCTAGTGTCTCCATCGCTTAATAATTTTGCTTAAGGAGTGTCAACACTGGGTTTCTTCTTACTCTGTGAGTAGTCAAGGCACCATCCCACCTGAAAGCCATTGCATTTGCTGCTCCCTCTGCCTGAAATAGTCTTTCCCCGATATCCTCATGGTAAACCCTTGCTTCTTGTATTTGTTTTTCCAGAATCACCTTTATGGTGAAGACTGGCCTGGCCACCCTGTCTAAAATTACATAATGCTACTGTTATGCAGAATGCATAAGGAGAATAGGAATTAAATGAACAAATAAAGAGGAAAGTTAATCATATTGCCACAGGGCAAACTCTCATGTTCAGCCTGGGAGGCCATGTGATTTCTTGGCTTCCCAAGGAGTTGAAGAGTCAGCTCATAGTGTAAAGCGAAAGCAAATCTATTAGGAATGAAATGGAATAAAATGGTGGCTACTCCATAGGCAGAGCAGGCTGCTGGTTGACTATTTTTATGATAATTTCTGGATCATATGTTACATAAGGGGTGGATTATTCGTGAGTTTTCTAGGTGGGCAATTCCCAAAACTGAGGGTTTCTCTCCCTTTCAGATTATGCAGGGGTGAGTTCTGGACTTTGCCATGGCACTGGTGAGAGTTTGTAAACTGTCATGGCACTAGTGAGGGTTTCCTTATCACATCCTGTTTCATCAGCAGGGTCTTTGTGACGCGTATCTTGTGAAACCAGTTCTACCAAACTCCTATCTCAAAATGGCAACTTTAAACAACTAAGTTCCACAGTTCATTATTTTTGTGAGCTTGATTAAAATATTACAATTTTTGGTGACAATAGCAATGGTAATTTGTAACAAAAAAATTTTAATTAAAAAAAAGAAAGAGCAGATATTGTCTGGTGCAAATGAACATTGCAGATGTATCTTTACCTTGAGGTGAACCTTAATACAGAATATAACTGACTTTCTTCACTGCTTTTTGACTCTGCTTCCTGAATCTTCCCTTCCCTACCCAGGAGTGCATTCTTCTTCATTCATATTTAGCAGAAAAAAGAAAGGTGTCTCCTAGAGTAGCTCAAAGAAAAGTCCTAGAATTGAGTTTCTTTTATCCTCATTACTTTTCCATGGCTGGAAAATTTAGTGTACTCTTTGAAAAGGGAGGGAAAAAGACAAAGGGAGAGAATTAAATAGTTTCTTGTGCATTTCCTTTTCCCCTTGGGATGATAATAGTTATTGAGTAACTTGAAATTAACACATTAATTTGTTTGAAGTGTCATATTAATCCCTTACAAGCTACATTCCAGCACATTCATTTATCACATGCTGTACAAATGCTTTTCTTCATTTGCAAATTTTTTGCTGGTAAAGGCTATTTGATAACATAGTCAAATGCACCAATTTATTTTGCAGTTAATGCATTTGGGGTCTAGTTTTAATGTGCTCTTAAAGCAAGCAGTCATGTCCCCATCATGCTTTTCAGTATTTGTGTCTGCTTAATACAGAGCTTTTATAAAAATCACACTGTCCTATCTTGTGTTTTACAATTGCAACCGTGTTTTTAGTTACTATAAACAAACATGTACACTAATTTTTTTGGGGGAAAATGTGCTCAAAATGCATTTAAGTTCCGGACAATTGAAAAATGTCAAATGTCATTTCAGGTATTTCAAATTTCCACTTCCTTCAGCAATTTATATATATATATATTTTTAAAGCAAGAACAGAATTTATAGTTATTTATAGTAAATCATTACAAACCTATCTCTTGAATACTACCAGCTTGACAAACTTACCTTTCCATTATTAATAGAAATATTCATTAAAT
Source organism: Cacajao melanocephalus (assembly GCA_963573385.1). Classification (NCBI taxonomy): domain Eukaryota; kingdom Metazoa; phylum Chordata; class Mammalia; order Primates; family Pitheciidae; genus Cacajao; species Cacajao melanocephalus. Next base: position 59,156 of record CAUYLG010025327.1, read on the forward strand.
ACAATTGCTGGAACGGTCATCTATGTAACTTTTTGCCTTCAAGCAAAAGCATCTGTGCCCATCACATTTACATAAGGTAGGAGGAATATCAATTAATTCTGGCTTGTTGACTTTGGAGGTCCTAATTGATTATTTTGATTGAATTTATCAGTCGAAATTCAATCAGTCAGGTGAATCTGCTTCCTAGAGCTGTTGTTATATCATAGTTAGCTATTGTTGATTGTTAGTGTCTGCCCTCCAAAGATTCCACAATTTGAGAGGTAATAAATTATGTACCTGAGTCTGTTTGATACAGTATAATTTAGTGTTCTGCTTTTCATGAGTTACTAGGTTTGTACTTGTAACTTGTTATAAATAGCCAGGGTTGCGTTAATAGATATTGTTTTCTAATATTTTTCCAAGAAAAACAGACTTTGCTGTTCCTTTTTTTTTTTTTTTTTTTGACAGTCTCACTATGTTACCTGTCTGGAGTGCAATGGCACAATCTCTGCTCACTGCAACCTCCACCTCCCACGTTCAAGCAATTCTCCTGCCTCAGCCTCCTGAGTAGCTGGGACTACAGGTGTCCACCACCACACAGGGCTAATTTTTGTATTTTTAGTGGATAAGTGGTTTTACCTTGTTGGCCAGGATGGTCTTGATGTCCTGACCTTATGATCCACCCGCCTCAGCCTCCCAAAGTGCTGGGATTATAGACGTGAGCCACCACACCTGGCCTCCATTTATTTTTACCTCTCTAAGTTTTCTATTTAAAATTATCCATGAAAGCCAGGAGTGGTAGTGCACACCTGTAATCCCAACACCTTCGGAGACCTAGGTGGGAGGACCACTTGAGATCAAGATTTCAAGACCAGCCTGGCCAACATGGTGAAACCCCTGTATCTACTAAAAATACAAAAATTAGCCAAGCATGGTAGCACATGTCTGTAATTCCAGCTACTCAGGAGGCTGTGGCCTGAGAATCACTTTAACCTGGGAGGTGGGGGTTGCAGTAAGCAAATGCATTCCAGCCTGGGCAATAGAACAATACTCTGTCTCAACAAATAAAAATGAAAATAAACTAAAAATTAAAAATGAAATTCTCCATGTGGTCCAAATGTCTTCATTTTGTCTACTAAATGTCAATGATTCATACTTAATTCTCACATGATTCTGACATATCGTATCTCTTCTTAACTTTATTATTGTCTTTTTGTGTGGGTCCTCATCACATTCGAACCATGCTCCTCCAAATATGTTCCAGATTGAATAAATGACCTAAAACCACCTTTCTTCAGATCACATGAGAAAACTGGTGCAAGGAATAAAGAAAATTTTGATACTTGTGTTTACAGTAATTTATTTATAGCCTCTCTGAATTATGGAATTAAAACTTGAATGTAACCAAAGTGTAATGAAGTCTGTAATTTACTGTCCTTTTATAAAATTCAGCTACCTTAAAATTATTATATGTAGAAAGATAGAACCACCACACTTTGGGGGAAGGACTTTTTAGTATCAACTCTTTTTGTTTCAATGAATATTTTATATCGCTTTGGATTGGTTCTATAATCCTAATTATATTAGATAAACCAAAATGTACCTGAAACAGGTATTATTTTAGTTTATTTTGTCAAATCTATAAGGACATGACTGTGACATAGCCTCAGGAGGTCCTGAGAACATTTGCCCAAGGTTGTCAGGCTGAAGCTCAGTTTTATAAGTTTTAGGGTGACGTAAGACATCAGTCAATACATGTAAGATGTACATTGGTTTGTTTCAGAAAGGTAAGACAACTCTGACATGATTTGGCTCTGTGTCCCCAGCTAAATCTCATCTTGAATTGTAATGTGCAGTGATGAAGGAAGGGCCTGATGGAAGGTGACTGAATCATGGGGGCAGACTTCCCCTTTGCTGTTCTTGTGATAGAATTCCCAGGAGATCTGGTCATTTGAAAGTGTGTTAGCACCTCCCCCTTTTCTCTCTCTCTTTCCTGCCAGCTATGTGACGATGTGCCCACTTTCTCTTAGTCTTCTGCCATGACTGTGAGTTTCCTGAGGCCTCCTTAGAAGCAGAAACCTGTACAGCCCACAGAAACATGAGCCAATTAAATATTTTTTAATTAATTATGCAGTCTGAGGTATGTTTTTACAGCAGAATGAGAATGTACTAATATAAACTTGAAGATGGGTGGGGGGGTGGTGTTCCAAGTCATAGGTGGATACAAAGATGTTTTTGACTGGAAATTGGTTGAAAAGATTTATTGAAAGACCTGGAACCAATAGAAGGGAATTTCTGAGTTAAGATAAGGGATTGTGGAGATGAAGCTTTTTATTATGCAGATGAAGCCTCCAGGTAGCAGGCTTTAGAGAAATTAGATTGTAAATATTTCCTATCAGTCTTAAAAAAATGTCATGCTTAGTTAATTATTTTCTAGAACAAGAAATGGATCTGGACAGGGAAAGGAATTCTCTATAAAATGTAAATTTTCTCCGCCAGAGACTTGCTTCCCCATGCAAGCTCTGCAGAGCCATTTCAAAATATGTCAAAGAAATATATTTTAGAATAAAATATGTTAATTTATTTGAGGGCCTACTATCTGTCATTTTGGTATCTTTATTGATACAGAGTTAACTTTACCAGTTTTAAGGTCTCTGTTTTAATGTTAAATGCTGGGCAACTGTACCTAAATTCCAAAGGAAGGTGTATTAGTCCATTCCTACACTGCTATTAAAAGATATCTGAAACTGAGTAATTTATTTTAAAAAAGAGTTTTAATAGACTTATGGTTCTGCAGGCTGTACAGGTTTTGGGGAGGCCTCAGGAAACGGAAAAGCATGACCAAAGGCAAGGGGAAGTAGGCAAAGTCTTGCATGGCCAGAACAGAAAAAAGGAAGTGAAGTGCTAGTGTCAGTGTAGGTAGTGGGGGTTTCCACACACATTTAAGCTACCAGCTCTCATGAAAACTCCGTAATGAGACAGCACTAGAGGATGGTGCTAAACTTTAGAAACAGCCCCCATGATCCAATCACCTCCCACCAGGTCCCATCTTCAACACTGGTGTTACAATTCAATATATGATTTGGATGAGAACACAGAGTCTAGTCATATCATTCTGCCCTGGTCCCTCTATAATCTTATATTCTTCTCATATTTCAAAATCCAATCATCCCTTCTCAACTGTCCCCCAAAGTCTTAACTTATTCCAGCATTAACTCAAAAGTCCAAATTCCGAAGTTTTATCTGAGATGAAACTAGTTCTTTTGGCCTATAAGCCTGTGAAATAAAAAACAAGTTTGTTACTTCCAATTTACATTGCGGGTATAGGAATTGGCCAAGTACTCCTTACCAAAAGGGAGATATCAGTCTAAGGAAAGGGGCTACAGGCTCCATGCAAGTCTAAAACATGGCAGGGCAGTCATTAATCCTCAAAGATGTCAAAATGATCTCTTTTGACTCCATATCTCACATCCAGGGCACACTGGTACAGGGGTGGGCTCCTAAGGCCTTGGGCAGTTACACACCTGAGGTTTTGCAGGGTACCACACCCTTAGCTGGTTTCACTGGCTGGAGATGAACACCTGCTTTCCAGGAACACAGTGCAAGCTGTCAGTGGGTCTACCATTCTGGGATCTGGATGATGATGGCCCTCTTCTCATAGCTCCACTATGCAGTACCACAGTGGGAACTTTGTGTGGGGGCTCCAACCCCAACTATTTTTGTCTGTACTGCCAAGGAGAGGGCCTCCATGAGGGCTCCACTCCTGTAGCACATTTCTGCCTGGACATCCAGGTATTTTCCTATATCCTTTGAAATTTAGGTGGAGGCTCCTGATACTATTTGGCTGTGTCCCCATTCAAATCTCATCTTAGATTGTAGTTCCCACAGTCCCCACATATGTTGGGAGGGACCCAGTGGGAGACAATTTAATCATGGGAGGGGTTACCCTCATGCTGTTTATGCTGTTGTTATGATACTAAGTGAGTTCTCATGAGCTCTGATAATTTTATAAGGCGGTTCCCCCTTCACTTAGCTCTCATACTTTTCCTTCCTGTTGCCCTGTGAAGAAGAATCTGTTTTCTTCCCCTTCCACCATGATTGTAAATTTCCTGAGGCCTCCCTAGCCATACTAAACTGTGAATCAATTTAACATTTTTTTATAAATTACCCAGTCTTAGATATGTATTAGCAGCATGAAAAGAGACTAATACAGTTACCAAGCCTCAATTCTTACAATCTGTGCACCTGCAGGCTTAAGACCACATGGAAGCTGCCAAGGCTTATGGTTTATGCCTTCTGAAGCAATGGTCCAAGCTGTACTTTAGCCTCTTCTAGCTACAACAGGAGCTGGAATGTCCACGTTGCAGGGTGCTATGTCCCAAGAGCTGCACAGAGCAGCCGGGTCCTGCCCCTGGTCCACAAAATAATTCTTTTCTCCTAGGCCTTCTGACCTTTGAAAGGAGGGGCTTCTATGGAGGTCTTTGAAATGTCTCTGGGGCCTCTTCCCCATTGTCTTGGCTATCAACATTTTGCTCCTCTTTACTTACACAAATTTCTGCAACTGGCTTGAATTCCTCCTCAGCAAATTGGTTTTTCTTTTCTAAAATTTTCCAAACTTTTATGCTCTGCTTCCCTTGTAAATATAAATCCAGTTTTACATCATTTATTTGCTCATGAACATGAGCACAAGATGCTAGAAGAAGCCAGACCATATCTCAAATGCTTTGCTACTTAGAAATTTCTTCCACCAGATATACTTAATAATCATGCTCAAGTTCAATGTTCAACAGATTCTTAGGGCAGGGGTACAATCCAACCAAGTTTTTTATTAAGCATAGCAAAAATGACTTTTGTCATTCCCAACAAATTTCTCCTTCCCATCTGAGACCTCCTCAGTTTAGATTTCAGTGCTCATGTCACTATCAGCAATTTGGTCACAACAATTTAACAAGTCTCTAGGAATTAAGCTTTTCCTCATCTTCCTGTCTTCTGAGCCATCCATAGTGTTCCAATCTCATTACCCAATGCCAAAGCTGCTTTCACATTTTCAGGTCTCTTTTTAGCAATACCCTACTTCCTGGTACCACTTTTCTGTATGAGTTCATTCTCGCTCTGTTATACAAAATGCCTAAGACTGGGTAATTTATAAAGAAAAGGTATTTAATTTGCTCATGGCTCAGTAGGATATACAGGAAACATGGCTGGGGAGGCCTCAGGAAACAGAATTATGGTGGAAGGTGAAAGGGAAGTAGTAACATCTTAGATGCCTGGAGCAGAAGAAAGAGACTGGAGAAGTGATACACACTTTTAAACAACCAGATCTCTCACTTACTATCATGAGAACAGTACTAAAGGGGCAACTTGCTCCATGAGTCAATGACCTCCCACCAGGCCCCACCTCCAACAATGGGAGTTATAATTTTATGTGAGACTTGAGGAGGGACAAAGACCTAAACCACAGCAGGAGGAGTGTATAATGAGGCATGTTTGATCCCATGAAAACTAGTGGGGCCTGAACTAGTTTTTCAGGTTAGTTTAGGGATGCCCTTGGTCAAAAGCAAGGCTCCATTCAATCGGTCAAGGGGCTTAGAAATTTATATTTAGTTTAAATTCTTATAATCAATAGTGAATCTATATCTATTATAAAGTATACACCATATATTTCATAAGTAATTGTGATTATCAGACACAACTGCCCTCCCTGACCCCAATCATTACCAAGGCAAGTTAAGAATAAATGAAGTAGGCAGGCTCTGGGGTCTTTCACTTCAAACAAGCATTCCTGAAGCAAAAAAGTTCAACAAGCACGCTATAGTGCCAAACAATTGAACATGGATTTTAAGTGTCTTATTGCTAACAATGTCTTATTATCCCTTTTTGACCCATTAGCAATTTATCAATTATCTTTAATGTGTAGAATTTTAAGAATAATTCAAAGGTAAAACTCAAAGGTTATTGGTAAAAGAATTGTGGGGATATTGCATTAGAGGAATCACAATATAGCTTGCTATTTATTTAAGCTAATTTAAGTTTTTTCTTTGCTGTTATTATATCAATACAATGAGAACTTAACTATTCCTTTCTCAGAGCCATGTCTTTTTATATATTGGATATGGCATTATTTTTAGTATATTAGTGGGCATATGATCTGGGATCAGGCATTTTTTTGTTATTTTGGTTCTGGAACATTCTGGCTTGTGACCTTTAGTACAAAATTTAACTTTCCTGAAATCAGATCTTTCAAATTTTAAAATGAATATTTGAATATTACTTACCTTATTATTTTTTGTAAAGCTTAAATGAGCAGAACTAACTGTCAAAAGCATAGTTTAAAGTCAGAAGTCAGCAAATATTTGTCGTTAGTGTCAGGTGATTTTTTGTTGTTGCTTAAAGATTCTTTTTACTTTTTTGGGCAGTCTAGCTTTAATCTTTAAAAACAATGACAAAAACTGAAAGGACATAAAATAACTGTGGAGGTGCTTAACATGACTATTACTTTGATTGTGATAAAGCTATAAGTGTTTTCCTATGCCCAAACTCATGAAATTGTATACATCAAATATGTGGAGTTCTTTGTATATCATTTATATCTTAAAGAAGCTGTTTTAATAAAATAAAATATTGAAAGTATAAAAATATGTAGTTATAATGAGATAATTTACTTGAGAACCAAGACTACTTACAGTTTCATAACTTAGACCAAAAACTGAAACTGCTTTATAGCAACATAACTTCAGGACTCATTATCATTTTTTTCCAGAAAGATAAGAGTGGAATCCACTTCTCAGAAAAGTAATTTCATTGGTTGCTTAAGAAATTAATGAAAATGAGGCCAGTCACGGTGGCTCACACCTGTAATACCAGCCCTTTGGGAGGCCCAGTTGGGCGGGTCATGAGGTCAGGAGATTGAGACCATCCTGGCCAACATGGTGAAATCCTGTTTCTACTAAAATACAAAAAATTAGCCAGGTGTGGTGGCGGATGCCTGTAGTCCCATCTACTCAGGAGGCTGAGGCAGGGAAATCACTTGAACCTGGGAGGCAGAAGTTGCAGTTAGCTGAGATTGCGCCACCACATTCCAGCCTGGTGACAGAGCAAGAGTCCATCTCATAAAAACAAACAACCAAACACATAAACACAGAAATGAAAATAAGTATAGTGTTCAACTAGCTTCCTTCTCAGGACAACATATTGTTCATTTGAGTAAATAATACCGAAGATAAAAGATGACTCAACTGGGCAGACGCTTATATGTAAATTCTTTCTTCGAGACTCTCATCTTGCATCTTGCTGTGTTCATAGGTTCTAAACTCTTATGTCAAAGACATTAGCCAATCCTTATCATATATCTGCATTGAAAAGGCTGCCTAAAACCAGCAGACCATGAACCCCACAAGGCTACAGATTCCTGAACTTCTGCCTTCTAGACAGTACTAACATTCTCAGGGTGATGCTTTTCCTTTAGTGAGTAATTAATTCATCTTTACTTCATCAGTAAGTTACTCTGGTGGTCTTCACGGGAGAGTTGGCAGTGGATTAGATGAATCAGTTGTGATTTTGCTATACAAATTAAAGAAACTCTGCTAGAGACCTGGATTTCACTGCTGAAGTGGATTGGACTTTATCTGTTCTTTTTGCCTATCTTCTAATGGATAGTATTGTTTTGTATATTGAGTTGATGGATGGTGATAATTTCAGTCTTTACAGTTGCTAAGTGCTTACAATATCAGATACTTTCTAATGGATCTTAAAATTTTCACAGAAAGGAATGGAAAAGTTCAAAGCTAAGATGGAAATTGTAAAGGGAAAAGGTTAAGAACACTTCTGCCATTTGTTGAGCGTGCTCTTCTAGGTATAAAAGTAATGTGGCCCCTTTCCCACACCAAGGAAAATTGTGATTTAGAAATTTCCCGTTTAACACTTTATGCTTCTAAGCAAAGTACTGTTGATTTCATTAAGTGGTCCTTTTGAAGATAACTTTTTAAAAATAGATTATTTTCCTTGTTATTGTGAAGCATATTTTTCTAGTTTTATATGGGAGAAGGAGGTAGTTTCTCACTCTAGTTCAGCATGAATTTGGCAGAATGACTGTAACAGATGTTGATATGGTTTGGCACTGCCTCCCTACCCAAATCTCATCTCTAATTGTAATCCCCAAGTGTCAGGGGAGGGACTAGGTGGGAAGTGATTGGATCATGGGGGTGGTTTCCTCCACGCTATTCTCACGATAGTGAGTGAGTTCTCCCAAGAGCTGATGGCTTTAAAGTGTGACACTTCCTTGTTTTCACACACATTTCCTTATGCCGTCTTGTGAAGAAGGTGACTGCTTCCCCTTCACCTTCCACCATGACTGTAAGTTTCCTGAGGCCACCTAACCATACTTCCTGCTTCCTATTAAGCCTGTGGAAATGTGAATCAATTAAACCTCTTCCTTTTGTAATCATCCAGTCTCAGGTAGTATTCTTTATAGTGGTGTGAGAAGGAGCTAAAACAGACATATTTAAAATAACTTACAATATTATATACAATGCTATCATTTCATTATATAATGTGATAACATCATAATTTTTAAATATAGGACACATTGAGTAGTTATGGAATTCACTAAAAATTTCCCAAGTTAAAGTCTACTTATTTTCTTCCAACAGCTACTTTGTCCTTTTAAATGTGTTGTGTCAATGAAGGCAACATTTTTCAAAAGTATTTAGTTGTTTTTCTTACTTTCATCTCTTTTTTTAGGTTGGTTAATGTAGAACTCATGATGTCAGATATTGCAAAGCACATTTGCTATTCAATTTTTGAGGAAGATATGATGTAATATTTAAACTTAAAGCTTTTGAAACCAAACCAATTTGCATTTGAATTGCAATTCTACCATTCTCTTGCTGAGAAACTGGATAGTTCCCTAAATTATCTAAATATAAATTTTCCCATCTAATAAATGGGAAGAAACTTATAAGACTGCTTGGTGGATTCAAATTAAAGATAAGATTGCTATCCTACATTTACCCAGTGGCAGGCACAGTGTAAGTGCTCAATAAATGTCAATTTATGAAAGGTTTTCTATATCAATAAATGTTGGCTTTTTCAAGACAAATATTAAACCACAAATGAGGATAAACTATCATAGACTTTTCCACATTTCTATATAAAACAGATGAGCATGGAAAGCCAGAATTGAGATATATGTCCCTTTCATGACCCTGACATATGTGAGAAAATGTGATAAAGATAGCAAAGCATTCCTGGGAAGAGTGTGACTGGGGTCATATTTTATAGTGAGGGGAGTTGGAAGTCTCAGAGCTTGGAATAGAGCCTCCACTCTATGAACAGAGATAGTGTTTATCCACCTAAAGTGAGGAAGCCTGATCTCAACTAAAGGAAAAATGCCAAATATAAGAGTTGCCCGAAATATTGTTCCAAGTGGTTTATGATTGCAAAGTCCCTAATTAGAAACTGCTCTTCTCTAGAGAAGAAAAATCTGATATGCTGCTACTTTGTCTTCAATGAGAGATATAAATCTGAGAGTTTTGGAATTTCACCAGGGTAGAAGGAATGAAAGCCAAATCTTAGTGAAGTCTGAGTTTTCAGGAAATCAAGTAAGAGATGTCTGGCTTTGCTGCTTAAAGTATTCCTTTAGGTCCAGACAACATTCAGCTCTGGATGATTTATATCACCAGCGAAGATGTCCTACAGATAGAAATGCCTTCTACAATAATTTAATGAAAGCTGAAATTTTTTAGGATGCTCCCTGAAAGAAAAGTCTATGAGATTAAAAGACAATTCCTGATTTTGTGTTAATATGCTGTGAGAATAAAATCCAAGCTATATTCTTTTTATGAAGTTGGCTAAATTTGACTTATTTTCCTCAAATCCTTAATCTTTTTCTAGGAAGACACAGGATAAGTAGGTACTATGGAATTTGCTTGACAGGTTTTTAAAATGAAAGTTATTTTGGAGAAAAGAAATCTCCAATTATAGTTCAGGAGAGAGTATATCTAAGTTTTTGGCTCTTTGAAAAATGTTCAATCCCTTTATGTATAAGATAATCCAATCTCAGGCCAGTGCCCATCTACTGTTTTACAAAAGTAGTGTGAAAGATAAGCACTTGAACTTGGAAAACTCAGTAATAACCCAAGTGGAAGAATTAAAAAATTACATAAAGTACATAATACACTTTAATTAAAGATTCAGGGGACTAGACCTCAGTTTTTTATTTTATGCTTATAACCATTTTAATGTAATCAGAGAATATTTGTGTTTATGTCATTTTCACCAAATGACCAAAATGCACATGTACTCACACACACAGACCCACACACATGCCAAAGATACAAAGATGATGAAGAAAGAAAAAAAAAGAAAAAAGAAAAATGGAATAATGAGAGCAAATAAGAAATAAGGAAGAAAGAAAGGCAAGAAAGAAGTATGGGAGAAAGTATGAGAAGGAGAAAAGGAAAGAGATAAAAAAGGAAGAAAAGAAAAAGAATTTGAACTGTAGTTATATAATAGCAAATATTCTGATATTATATCCAATCTGTTGATTAGAGACAAGTAAATGCAAATGTTTATCATCATGATCACTTCTCAATCACAAGCTATAAAAAATCTTAATTACCATTTGTTCATTTGTTTGAAAGATAAAAGTGGTCAGTTCATTCTGGGAAAATAGACGTTACTAAAAATTTTGTTCTTCATTTTTGGGGGATTACCTATAGAGGTGGAGATACGGGGCGGAAGCCAATGACTGAATGAGCGTGAGGCCAAGAAGAACTTTCCTTTTCTGTTTTAGAGTTGCAGTAAAGGTTGTAACTCAGTGAAGAAAACAACTTCATTGGATTTAACCCTTAGTATTTTACTAGAAAAAGATGAAAAAGTGAGTTTCTATTTCTGCTAAAAAATGCACATAATGGACTAGATTAGATTATCGATGAGAGTGTATAACAGGGTTCTTATTTCAAATGCACATAAAATCCAGAACTGGAAGTTTTACCGGTAGCAAGCCTTGATAGATCGAATTAGCTGTCAAGTGTTTGGTTACAAATTCAGAAATAAATGTCAAGATAGAAAAAAAAATCAGACTTTCTTAATTGAAAAGAAAAAAAAATCAGACTTTCTTAACTGAAACTTAAAATAAGTCTATTAAAATTCTTTTTATTTATGGATATAATTTGATTATTGTTCCTATACATACAGAATCTTGGAAAACAAATTTTCTGAAGATTTTGAAGACAAAAATAATAAAAACCAAGAAATTGAATGGAGGAAGAATACAATAGAGATAATAGAGATACTTAGATGAGCTCTAACTCATAGATTAATGATCTAGAAAAAGAGCTAGAAAGAGGACTAACATATGTAAAATATTTAATAGTTAAAAAGTTAAGGAATCTTTACAAGTCTCAAAATTAGATGAAAAATAGAGAAGCCATGAAAGAGTTAAGAAGAAAGCATATAAATAATTATAATAAGAATAATATAAAATAAATTAAATACATGGATACAAAAACATCTTAATTTCTTCACCAATCTTTTTTCCTTAGAAAGAAGAAAGGAAAAACAGATTTTATGGTGCAGCATTAGTTGTTTAAAAATTGTTTTATATTATTTCTACACTAGGAAAAAGTCTTTATTTTCATTTACTTTAGTGGAAATGGAAGCATAAAATGATGAACTGGCCTGTCTGTGGTCACTCAATCACACAGCACCCTGAATTAAATGAGCATGGCCTGGAAATTGTGCTACCATCAGATGTACATTCTGAAAAACATTTGGTTATTTCTGCCGCTTGTTTATAAAATAAATCAAATTGGAAATGATTAAATAGGAAGAATTAAATGGGCTGATAATGCTAATGCAGGGAATAATGGTGAATGTCTTAGTCCTTTTAACCTCTTATAGCAAAATGCCACAGGCTGGGAAATTTATAATAAACAGAAATTTATTGCTCACAGTTCTGGAGGCTGGGAGATCTAAGATCAAGCCATCAGCAGGTCCAGTTTCTGGCTAGCACCCTATTCCTCATGGATGGCACCTTCTAGCTACATGCTGACCTTGAGTACAGGGCAAACAAGCCCCCTCAGGCCTCTTTTACAAATCACTAATCCCATTATTTAAGGCTCTACTTTCACGACAGGATCACTTCCCAAAGGCTGTCTCTTAATACCAACTCATTGAGAATTAGGTTTCAGCATATGGATTTTGAAGTAACAGAAACATTCATTCCATAGTAATGAGAAATACAGTAGAATTTTTATTCTACTATTATGGGATCCTAGGGTGCTGCTTCACCAGCTAGAAAACTCTGGGTCTGGTGGCACTTTTGCCCAGTTTTGCTTGGGTCCATTGGGCATGTAGCAGGCTGCATTCAGCTCCTGCTACCAGCCTGGACCCCCTGCCTTCCAAGGGTAAGCCAGGTGTGTAGCTGCGAGGGGTGTGTGCATGAGCGTGGGATTTGGCCACTGCACATAGGCAGGCATACTGGCTGCCACGGAGTGGGTAGCTCTAGGCTCTGGCATGGGTGCTGGCTCCCTGTGAGGCGGCAGCTGGACCAGGTGTACCATAAGCAGTTTCCATGGCTGACACTGGGGAATGTGGTATGGTGCTCAGAAGCTTGGAGATGCCAGGAACTGCAGAGCCCTAAGGAGGGTGTCACAGCCCTGGCTCATGGGGCTCCTAGGTCTGGGCTCCTCAAAAAGCCACAGCTCTTCTCCGCTTCTCTCTTCTCTCTTTGTTGCCTGCAATGTGGCATGAAAATGTGTTTAAGTCCTGTTTTAGCCCTGGAATTTGGTGGGTCCCAGGTGCTTGTCCTACGTTCAGGAAGAATGAGGTACACAGACAAGGTGAGGGTAAGCAAAATGAAGAGGAGCTTTACTGAGCAATAGAACAGCTCAGAGGAGACCCATAGTAGGCAGCTCCTCTCTGTAGCCAAGGTGTCCCAATAGGTGTTCAGCTCTCAGCAGAGAGGGTAGCTCCTCTCTGCTAGGCAGGTCATTCTAACAAGTGTTCGGCTCTTAGCTATCCTCTCTGCTAGGTAGGTTGTCTAGATGAGTGTCCAGCTTTCAGCAGGCAGGGTAGCTCGTCTCTGCAGCTGGTCATCCCACTGTCCTCAGCTCTCAGCAGAGACCACCTTGGGGTGGACAGCTCCTTTCTGCAGCTGGACATCCCATTGTCTCTTCAAGTCTGGCTGAGTCCTGGGCTTTCATGAGCTTCAGAGGGGAAGAAATATGTGCCAACTGGTCCATGGGCAGCCATGGGCAATCCTGGGAAGAATACCACAAGTTCCCCCTTCTGTCTGTAGGACTGGCAGCTGGGCTTTCAGGCAAGTCCTCTTCCACCCAGAAGCCTGTCTGCCTCCTGCCACCATTCATGGGACACAGGCTGTTAGTGCCAAGGGGCACCTGCAATCCAGCACTGAGCTGTCCTGTACACCCCCTCCATGTCCTTCCCATGCTTGTTGGCACCCAAAGTCTGGAGAAATGTGAGGTAGTAGGGGCATGGTGTGTCAATGCTGCTCTCGGCATGTGCAAAACTGGCAAGGCTGCATTGCTGCTCAGGCTTGGCCCTGACTTAGCTCTGAGATCAGAGCAGGCTGCGGCAGTAGGGAGAAGCCACGCAGAAGGAGCAGACACCCCTAAGCCTGCAGCGGCAAGAGGTGGCCTTTCAGGCCCCCTGAAAGTGCAGAGGTGTCTGGATCCACAGTTGCATCTTGGGTGGCTGCAGCCATGTCCAGGAGGGCGAGGGTCCTGCCTGCTCCCAGCTGCTGCTCGCTCTGTGGAGTAAAGAACTGCCCCAGGCCCAGCTCCCCCTCTGGGCCCCTCCCTGCCCACTCCTCCATGCCCAAACACACTGCTCCCCTGCAGGCAGGCAACTCAACCTGGCCTCATCACAGCAGTTCCAGGGTGGAAGGCAAGGTGCAGGTGTTGCAGTGACCCCAGTCAACCTCTAAAAAACAAACCTGACATTCCTGGGGCCAGCTTCGTGAGTCCCAGCTGCACGTTTGGCCAGGTGCTTGTGGGTCCCCAGGGTGCAGCAGGGAGCGAGGTTGAGGCTGTGATAGAGGCCCGGGCCTGGGAGTGGGTCCTGCCCAGCTGTGCAACAGCGGGGGTGTTACAGTCCAGTGCCGCTGAAAAGTGGGGCACAGGGGAGTGACCACTGCTACTGCTGCTCCCACAGCCGCTCCTGCCACCACAGCTGGTGACTCCCTGCTGCAGCCAGATGATGACAGTGGCTGCTCTGGATGGCCTATGAAAACCAAACTGAAGCCTTGAAAATTTATATAATCCATTCAAGACTTCACTATTTATCAGCAGTGCAGCCACAAGAAAAAATTATTTTTCCTAAAGTTATTTGTTTTGTTTTTTTTTGTTCTTGTTTTTGTTGAGATGGAGTTCTACTCTGTCGCCAGGCTGGAGTGCAGTGGCTTCATCTTGGCTCTCTGCAACCTCCACCCCGCAGGTTCAAGCAATTCTCCTACCTCAGCCTCCCGAGTAACTGGGATTATGGTACCTGCCTCTGCACCTGGCTGATTTTTGTATTTTTAGTAGAGACGGGGTTTTAACATTTTGGCTAGGCTGGTCTGGAACTCCTGACCTTGTGATCTACCCACTTCAGCCTCCCAAAGTGCTGGGATTACAGGTGTGAGCCATAGCAGCTTGCCTAGTTATTTGTTTTAAAATAATAATATAAATTTTATAAAATTATCAAAAGCATTTATATTGCTTAAGTCACAAAAATAATATCTATTGTGTTATTATATGTCTAGTCCCACTATGGGAGCTTGGGTGGAGTGAGACATGTAGACAGAATTTACTAAAGGGCCCTTAACTTAAAGACAATCATTACTTAAATGAGATGGCAAAAGCACTACACAACCACCTTTGGCATAAAATAGATGTTTATAGTATTTATCATAAACTACTTGTGCTCTCAGAAATTGGAAAAGTTTAAGGTTAAAGTAATCTTGACTTTGGACTTGAATTAATACCTGAAGAGGTGGATAGAGGATCACGGTGTGATATAGTTAGATTTTGGTTATGTGTCCTCCCACTCCTATTTCCATATACACTTCTGAAATAGCACTGAAATGACAATTCTCCATTTAATCTTTTCTAAAGCAGGAAGAATCTATTCTGAGCCCTGTGTCTGCCTAATACTCTAGTATCAGAGGAGTTGCCTGCTGTCTCAGGAAGGGCAAGGCCCCTGTGTCAGATAAGCTGAGTTCAGGGAATTTTCTTCTCATGGGCTTTGCAGTCAGTACAGTAACTCAGTTTCATTATATTCCCATTTGTAAAATTGTAAAATTGTCTTGCTAGTAAAATGCGTGATTATAATACATGCCACATAGTGGGTGCTCAAAAGTGGACAATTTTAATCTCACGTGACCAACAGAATTATCATGTGCAGTATACTCTGAAATTTAGGAAAGTTATTGAATATACGTAATAGACATAGATTTTTTTATAAAACATAAAATTGAATCTTTAATCTAGCACCTTTTTTTCCATTTCCCAATTTCATCAACTTTACCATACCCCAAAACTCATGACGGCACGTTGAAGCACACCATGTCCTCCGTGAAGAGAAGGAACTTAGAAATCTGCAACAAAATTCAAAATTGGTGGTGGTTTGACTCTGATGGGAAGTTGTAAACAACTTAGCTTTTCTCTGGAGAAAATTATTCAAGCGGGAACTCAGAATTTTTCAGCAATCTTCACATATTTAACAAATGAATGAAAGACAGTGGAAGAAAATGATTGAGATGTGATCACATAAAGAAATGGCCTTGGGCTCTCTCATCTTGTCCTGCTCTTTTATCTTTGGGGTGTAGCTTGCTGATTATTTCTGCCCTTGCCTAGTCTGTCATAAAGAGCCTAGCTCTCAAAGAAACTGAAGTAGGATCATAAGTATAAACCTAAGCTTTTGCTGGAAACACAACAAAAGGATGTAACCTCTTTAGAAATGTAGAGCTCTATTGGGTCCGGCTCATTCTAGACATTTTGATCTTGTAGAAGGTAGTGATGGTGGGCAAAATCTCAGTTTACACCAAATAGGCCTAAGAAGACAGGCAAATATTTTACATGTTAAGAAGCTTCCCAAACTTGACTGTTCATATAGTCCAGATGGTGACTACATGGCCCAAGAGATCAGTTAAAAAGCAAGGGGATTACCGACTATAATTCTGTATTCATCATCTTGTATGTATGTGAATAAAACTATTTTTAAAACCCTCTAATGTCAAAATTTAAAACAATAAAATAACCACTTAAAACATTTAACTACCTATAATTACAAAATTGTCCAATGGTTTCAAAAGATTATTGCTTTTTTCCCCCCTCCTCATATAGAGGTAATGTGGGTTCGTGGCATTCTGAAATACACACATAGATGTATCCTTGCAATCTAGACTGATATAATGCACACACACACACACACACACACATACACACACACATTCATGGCATCAGTAAGTTATCATTATCAGGCCATTTAGACCAATATCTGAAATGGAAATAATATTACATCATTTCCTAATTTTGAATCTCTTCAGAGGTTACTATTAGGTTTTCCAGTAAATGTGCATGCCAGACCAAAATAGAGACATGCAAAGCCAGTTCATGACTTATTTCCAGTAAGCAGAAATCTTACCTTTTAATTTCTCCAAATCACCAAGGCCAATGCTCAGCGATACTATACTAAAGATTTAAAGATGTCCAACAAGCAGCTACCCACACATGTTTTGAATTTCACAGATAAGTAATTCAAAGTTTATCTGTGTACTTTCAAAGTTAACTTACAACCTCTGCCATATACATGTTTTCGTAACACTGCAGGAGTTTCCCAGGGAAGAACATATTTCTTTTCGCTTGCTATCATGAGGCTAGCATAAGTCAAATGAAGAACAAAACATTCAGAACTAAATTTGCGTAATTCAAACATTAACGTCACTCTTTAAGATATACAGCAGGATTATGTGGATTTAACATGATTGAGAATAAACATATATATTAAAATAATATTTAATATCTTTTCTTCAACTGACTACTCTGTCTTCTTAAAATATGATACATTTGGTCATGTGCACAATATCACCTTAGAGAGAAAGATACCTCACAGGTCATGTTGCAGAAGGTTAACAATTATTTAAATATTTTTAAATTTTCAATATTTTATATTTTATTAACAAATTATTTTACATATTCATGGGATACATATTTTGATATGTAAAATCTATAGTAATCAGATAAAGGTAATTAGCATGTCCATCATCTCAAACGTTTATTTATTTATTTGTTTATTTTATTATACTTTAAGTTCTGGGGTACATGTGCAGATCATGCAGATTTGTTACATAGGTATACAAGTGCCATGGTGGTTGTTTCCTGCATCCATCTCCCCATTATCTATATTAAGTAATTCTCCTAATGCTATCCCTCCCCAATCCCCCCACCTCCTGCTATTCCTTCCCTAGTCCCTCACCCCCTAGGCCCCAGTATGTAATGTACTCCTCTCTGTGTCCATGTGTTCTCATTGTTTAACACCCAATTATAAGTGAAAACATGCAGTATTTGGTTTTTTGTTGTTGTGTCAGTTTCTTGAGAATGATGGTTTCTGGTTTCATCCATGTCTCTGCAAAAGACATGAACTCACCCTTTTTTATGGCTGCGTAGTATTCCATGGTGTTTTTGTGCCGCATTTTCTTCATCCAGTCTATCACTGATGGGTATTTGGGTTGGTTCCAAGTCTTTGCTATTGTGAACAGTGCTGCAATAAACATATGTGTGCATGTGTCTTTATAACAGAATGATTTATAATCCTTTGGGTATATACCCAGTAATGGGATTGCTGGGCCAAATGGTATTTCTAGGCCAAATGGTATTTCTATTTCTAGATCCTTGAGGAATTGCCACAC